>JBAMNC010001393.1:0-31285 GCA_037902135.1 Cetoscarus ocellatus
TTTTAGGTTTTCTGAAACAGCAATTAAGCCAAAAATGGATTTGATAATGATAAGCTTAGTTACTCTGCTATTTCAATTCTAAGAACTTCAATGAGTTAATATTAGACCTTTATTACCTTAAACCAATGATTTTGATCTACATATTGTTCAAAATCACCATTATCATCATTTGAAAAAAATCGTGCAGCCCACATCATGTAGCAACTATAAAGACTAAAACATGCAGATAAATGGAGGTGAATTTTGGAGAGACTGGTTAGTAGACGTTCTCATGCTTTTTGCTCATGCGTTTTTCTGCTGCAGTGGTAAGAAGACGTAGGCTGTTGTATACCCTGCAGAAACAGGTGCTGACTGCGGACTAAATACAGTACCTGTGTGCTGAACCTGTGAATGTCGTCCGACGCACTGACTAGCTCAACAGATGACAGTGAAGAAGAATTGCTATGGGGCTGTACAGCAGAAAGGAAAATTGAAAGAGAAAGGAATAAGCAACCAAACATCAAGAGGCTCTACTGCAGAAGTCCACGGGGCACTTTCAGGACCTTCTGAAAAAGGTTTCTCATGAAGGTGTTATGCAATCCCTTGAATTACTGCAGTAAGAAGCAAAAACTGATTCTCAGTGTGAACAGAGAGAAGTGAAACATGGACACATTAAACATGAGCGCATGAGCTACAAAACTTTACAGACCAGAAAAGTTGCAAGCTGACTTGAGTGCAGACAGGAATGATGACACACTGACAACTGCATCAATAATCTTATATTAGAACAAGAAGAAAATGAAGCACAGTGCGTGTTTGAGACAAAAAAAAGAGATATGAGGGGCACCTTGGTGGCGAATCGGTGGGTACCGATGGTGGAGTAGGCGTCTCCTGCAGGCACTTGAGTCAACCGAGGTATCCTCACCTTCTCTGACTGGCACTGAGGGACAGAGAGTAGGAGTTTCAGACAAAGGATTAGGTATAGCAGGTGCTAAGTTCATTTTGCTTTGCTAAAGTTTGCTTGAAAGTGAGTAAGTGAAGGGTAGAAGCATTCAGTGCATTTACATGCACAGTAAAGGCAAGCAATTTTTGGATATTAACTTACAACTGTCCTTGTGCCAGTTTACATGGACCAGATAACTGAATTATTAAGAGATGCCGATGCTCTTGCTGCAGTTGGTGATATGCCCACTTTTCAGCTAGTCATTATAAAGGCTGAATTCACACAGTTACAATTTGGAACCAGTTTTATATTTCCAAGATTCATGGATTTGATCATATTCGAATGTTTTGATTCTCCTTTTTGGTTCCAAACAGGTTGATCAATCTTTCAGGATTTAACCTAATCAAGCATACTGCAGTGTTACCGGTCTGCAAGGATCTGCTGTGTTTATGTTGCGTTGTGTCATTTGTGACATAGAACATAAACAATCTGCATGAAATTGCATCTTCTCAAGCACAGAAAAAAGCTAATGTTCACATTTCTATTTAGGTAAACAAAGGACGTCAACAAATATTCCAGTTTTCTTTATCTAGACAGATGTCCAGTGAGCGCCCTTCACCCTTGGTTACTTTGAAGAGAACCTTTGTTGCTGATTCTCTGTTCACTTTAGTGATGAATAAAACAGAAGAGGAGGTGGTATCATTGTGAAGTAGCATGATTTAAGGTGTAGAGGTTACCTTTTTTTACCACTATCAGCAGCATTTATGTATGCAAAATGCATAATTTATTGCTAAATATCCAGAGTAATATCCATCCGTTTAAGTTTGTTATCAAATATTAATGTCATTATCATGTTTAATCAGAAACGACTCAAAGAATAACTAAAATTATGAATATATTTTGTTGAATAAATTTAGCTTGTGATTATTATTTGCATCAATCCATGAAAAAGAGGGGCTTATTTTCATAAATAGAGAAGAAAAGAAAAATCTCTCCCACTGTTGACCGCTCATCGCTGAGACACTAAAATGGCCAATAATATTGGTGGGATGATTTTTACTCTTTTAAGTATTTATGCTATTTTACCCTCCAAAATATGGAATCAGAAAGAAGAACCAATAAGATCTGAAATCACTGAGATGAACCAGAGCTGGGATCCATAAAATCAAAAGTGGTATCCAGCTGTAGTCATTACTGACAATTCAGTAAGCAGTTAATAAGATGTTACAGTATGAACAAATTTACAGCCCTGTGCACGTAATACTTCATCTAGCTTTATTTTTTGGACAACTGAGATGAATACTTCCCTTTGGCTTGTAGTGCTATCCGTAGGTAGATGATATCACAACACCTGCTATGCAGAGCATTTATGCTGTCTGACCTCTGGCTAAAGCCTGGAGCAAATACTGTGGCCCGTGCACATAATGGTAAATCCAGTTTGAGTCTGAGTGAGGTGTTTACATGTAAGAGTGTGTCATTCTGCATTAGCTAGATGTGTTGGAAAAGCTTTTAGAAATAAGATTTAGTGTGATTTCAGCCAAACTATGACATTTGATCCAGTTTTAGTCTGACCTAAACATTATTCCACTTTTTCCCCCTGCATCTAAACCTACTGAGAAAGAAAGAGAGTGGATAAGGAGAAGTTTCGTGCTCTGTCAAGAGTAAATGTGTATTATTTTTAACTTCAAATAAAAAGGACATTTTGACTTTGCAAAATGTTTTATCTCAGTCACACCTGCTCCTCTATCTTGTCCTGTCTGTCCAGTGCGGCCTCCACTGCATCGAAGAACTCATCCTCATTGATCAGGCTGTTGGGCCCTCCTGAGGAAAGATCGTGTTGGCACAGAGAAAAAGTGCAGAATGATAAATAAACTGACAAGGATATGCGAAAAAAATGGTTTCCAGTTCTAATTTATTTATCTATCTAAATCTAACCTCATAGTCAGGGCCGCCATAGTGTGACTTTTTCTTCAGTTCATTCATAGCAGACTTGTAGGCATCTTCTACCCTCCTCCTCTTCTCTAGCTCCTGTAGAGGAAGAGAAAAGAAAACTTTCAGGTGCAAGTGTATTAAACAATAAATAAAAGCAGGAAACAATTATACTGGAACACTCATTGAATTTCTGCTTCATTTATAAGAGATCTACTCTATATTTAGACTTCTACCAGAGGGATATCAACTTACGAGTTACAGAACATCTTTCTCTCACAAAACTTCTGTCATCAAATTACAACAAAGTGAGATCCAAATAAAGGGAAAGAAAAAGGGCAACCCTCCATCTCATTCATCTGTGAAGGCCTCAAACAGGTTTAACACAATTTCATTCCCAGCCAGAGGCAAATGCACACACTTCATACGTTTCATCCAGACTTGCTCCTACAGCTTTAACAAACATTTACCCCCCAGAAACTTAGAGACACCAAAAGTAAAATCTGTTTGTAACAGCAAATGAAACAAAACTTCTCCAATAGATAACGTGCTTCCAAACAAACTGATGCACACAAGAAGGTTCACATTTGAGATCAGCTGTGGCCACATGGCAATGACTGAAAACAAGCAAACTAACGCATTTAAGGTAACAGGTCACAGCACTATTTTCTCAGTACATGTTCAAAAATACTTAAACTGAGGTAAACAATCCAGACACAGACAACTTAACCAACCAAAGTCAACACAAGGGTGTGAACATGTAACTTTAGGTGCAAAGTAAACAGCAGGTGACCCTGTTTTCAGCTCTGTGTTTCAGCACTTCACACACAGACAAGAAACCTACTGTGTAGAAGAGACTGCAGGTCTGCAGAGGTATCCATTTCTGTGTCTGGTATTTTAGCAGCTCTGTCCCCTTTTGTAGTGAAGGCCTAAACAAACTGCACCATGAAGTCCGAGAAGTCATATTCAAAAGTCTCCCTCTGTACACTCTCCGTCTTGGCAGAAAAGTAGTCTTCCTTTGAGTGTTTTCTGTTGCTCTTTATTTTGCCCTACGTCACATCAGCAGCTAAAGTTCACAAACATACACACACACATAGATACATAACTAAGCTGAGATAAGATTGAGGTAGTTTCACTCGACAACTGCGGCTAACTGAAAGCACTTCCTGACTTTGCTTGGTTTTTAGGGTTGGGCAGCACGCCTTAACACTTAAAAAAAAAAAAAGAAACTGGTTCAACAACATCAGCTGAGCTCAGAGTGTAAGCATGAGGAGCTCTGTAGGGAATGCCTCTACACACACACAAAGCTCTGTCAATAAAACTAAACCAGTGGATGATGGAAATGCTAGGAACTCCAAACGCTCCAAACAACCAAATAACGAAAGGGTTAAAGTTCATCAAGGCCATCTTCATCTGTGTTCTTATCTGTACAGACCAGGACTATTATGAAAATTGATATTGAGCAACAGTCATTCAAGTAGGTTTCAGCTTCTAGTCTGTCTATAAACTGGTTTATTGAAATGCTTCTTCTCTGCGTAACTGGTGACTCAAGAGTAGCTGTATTTCAAAAATGAAGACATATTCCTTTCCAATTGACTATATCCCTTCTAACCTTGCAGTGTAGCTGGATTTGCCTGATTCAATGTCTGTGATCAAGCAGATCCATTTTAAAAGCTTCAAGGCGGAGCGACTGAGCTCGGTCTGCAAAGGCACTGACCGACCAGCATCCTATGGGTTGAATGAGGAGGAAAACAATTATGACAGCAGAGAGAGGTCACAGCATGACTGAACTATGGCTGCTTTAGAAGAGATTGGAAAACTTTGGAAAACATTTCTACATTAACTGAAGAACAAAGCAAAATGCTGTCAATATTTGTAGATGAAAAAGAAATGTAAAGATAAGCTGTTTATGCAGTTTGTGATAGCATGATGACCAAAAAACACTATTACTGCTACAACTTCACAGATATGTACAAAAGTAATATTGATATCTTTATTTAATTCACATGTTTTGTTCCATGTCAGTGAAAATCAAACGTAGACACTGACTGTCACACAGTTGAGTGCTAAATGTATTTCTGATCTGATGGTAGCTTACATGTGATCAGACATGTTTTTAACATGACATGTGGATTCATCTTTCTCATAAGTTTCAGCATCCACTGTCTCTGAAGTTCAATGGAGGAACTATAAAACAGCTGTGAGAATCATAGGGTTTACATGAAAACATTTTAACATGCCTGCATATTTAAATCTTAAATCCCGAGCATGACCTCACAGGAATACAACCTTACATGCCAAATAGACAGTTTCGCACATCTATGGGATATACTTCACTAGACCATCTAAGAAACAGCCAAATGAAAGTGTTTGGGGAGGGCAGAACCTTTCAGAAACTTATCTGGAAGGTGATTGGACTATGGTCCTGTCAATCATGTTCATTACAGGCCATTCAGATAATGTAATCAGTGGGTGCTGCTGTCAAGGAATTGAGTTTATAACACAAGCCAGTCGGTTAATTTACATATCCTCTCTTTAAAAACCAAAAAGACAAATCCAGACTTGTCCAACCTGCTCCTTCATAGATTTTCTTGTAGTGTGGTCTACACCTCCACTGGGTGTATACTGGTCCTCCTACCACAACTGCTGCATGTTTTGTGATATAACATTCATCATGCTCTCAGTATCTACTTGAATGGCTGTCTGTTTCATCATGCTACAATCTTTGTTAACATTTAGACAGCCGTGTTGCAACAAATGTCACATCTGAAGGCAATATTTATCTCCTCAGCCTGTGGAAATCTATGCAGCAGAAGCTGCTGACACGCCCACTCATGAACCTGCTGATTACTGACATGACACTTCGCACACTGTGACATTCATTCCAATCAAGTGTCGAGAGCAATGCCATACCTTGTCCAGTCTTTTTTGCCAGCTGTCCTCTCGTTTGACCATCAGTTCAATGCAGTGGGACAGTGTAGAGAGGATTCCTGCTGTAGTAGCCTTGAAGGTGATGGCCTCACCCTTAAAGTCTATCCCATTCATGCCTTTGGGACTCGCAGGTGAAAACACTGGCATGTACAGAAACATAGAAACAACTGAGTGTTACAGGTTCAAAATGACAAGACTAGAGATGAATATTCTCACTAATACATATATGCAAGAATGCAGATCAGCAGCATTTTCAGGGGGACTCACATTTTTCTTTGCTGCCATTGTTGTTGTGATTACATTCGCTGTCTGGTCTTGTAGCTGTGGGGAAGTCATCTTCGTCCTCCTCTACTTCTAGTAAGGAGAGAAAAAATCTTAAGTTTATTGATTTCCTTTCAGGTGAGAGAAAATTCAAGAACATAAAAACCTGGATATAGATAAGAAGGATAGAACAGCTAAACTGGTGCATTTACATTTTTTGAGCTGCTTGAGCAAGCTGGTTCTTTTTTTGCTGAGTAGTAAAATTTTCAAACACACTTGGGCTGTTACTTTCATACAAAAAATAAGTTGCAAAGTTGTACAGGTACATACGAAACAGTCCGTTACAGAAGTCTCCATGACGGAAAAAAAGGTGTGAACTGTCTTCAATCATGATGATTTACAATGTGTTCGGGGAAGTCCACAGCATGCAGTTCGCGTGCAGCTCTTTTTTGTTTACCATCGACTTTCGGTAGGGGAGCACAAAAATGGATCTTTGCTGATATCCAATATGCTGGTGTGTCCAAACTAATTTTACCAGACACAGATATCAGTCTAGATAACTTTACCGATAGACAATTTCTTTGTAAGAGCACCAAGTCTCCGCTATACCACAATCAGCCTGTTCCTGACATTTTGAGAGTCAATTTGTGTTAGAATCAGATGAGGAACAAGAAAAAAAGCTTTATTACACAATAAATGATACTGGATTGGGGGCATATAGTGATAAGAAGGGGAAGTATTATGGTATGTTTTTTTTCATTGAGCCTTTGTTATGAACAATATGTGGGCTGATAAATACAACCAAATATCAGCTGTAAATATTGAAAAAAAAATGTTCATATCAGCTGAAGCCACCAATCAGTAGTTAAATTAAATGCTGCCACTGATAAAGTACCGATAATATCAGGCATCCCTCATTTTCAGCTTGTGGAGTTGGCACTTCCTGAAATACAGCAGTTGAACTCTCAGCCGGGAGGTTTCTTTGGAAGTGCTGATCCACAAACAGCCGCGCTGTCTACCTTCACTCGTCTCTTATTGTCTTCGATTGAGGAATCTTTTAAAAAACAACCAATGCATAATTTTTTATAACTTCACAGCATTTTGCCATTGTCCTTAGAAGCAAGATTAAAATCAAATGAGGGAGAAAAGCTGTTCAAAAGAATTACCAACCCACATCAGCCTGTTCTACATCACTTTGTACCCAAGCATGTTTGGTCAGTACAACAGCCGCTGGCAAAACAAAATGAATTGGAGCAAAATTTTGACACTATTGCACGTTGTACCCAGTGTGCAATGATATTGGCAGAACTTGTAGTTATGGCTGTGCACGTTTTAGGATTTCATACAAGAGCATTAGAGAATTAGAATTGGTACATGTAGGGCCCTAAAAATCTGCGATCATGGAAGCATGGACAGAATCATAGAATCGGACATCAAAAGCGGAAGTCAATGGTCAATGGTCAATGGTCAATAAAAACGCGGAAAATCACGGAAATGGACATTTTACATAAACATTTTTTTTGGAATAAAAAGGAAATGCTCTGAGGGGGTTCACTCAGGCTGTGGACAATGCATGCCTCACTTCCTCTCCCCCTCCTCCGCCCATCATTATCAATGCAAACATGTCGAAGCAGCCACCTGAGACACCGGCGGGCTAACTCCAAAGTACAGGGCAGAGCAGTCTCCCAATGATTATTATGTGTCAGGGGATCAAATGTTCTGCAAATTTTGTCAACATACTGTTGACTGGACCCATAAAGATACATGTGAGGACCACCTGAAGAGTGAGTGATTATATTTAAATACTTTATACTGTGTGTTAAATTTGCATTAAATACTAAAAAATGAATTCTCAACAATTAAAACCAAAAAAACAAACAAACAAACAACCAAACACACAAACAAAAAAAGAATATGGGAAAAGTTAAAAAAGACTTTGGGAAAATAACAGATTTTATAAGGCCCTATATATGGATTATAGCTAACTATTTGGATGAAAAAAATATATTAAAAGTGAACTTTACATAAAAGACTTTATAGTTATCAAAGGACATTTTTTTGTTAAAAAAGAGAAGGTTTTGCATAATCAAAGTACAAAAAGGTCCTTGACCAGACATTCAACATCCCTAAAAGAGAACTTTAAGTGTATACCTACTAATGCTTTGCTCTAAAAAAGTCTTAATAAACTTCTCTCCTTCACCACTTACATTGCATGAACCGAGAAAAATCGCTTTGCATCTTTAAATTACTTTCTTTGCCAGTAAACATCAGGATTATCTCTTGATACTACTATGCTCTCTGTATCACATTCTTCAAGGTTAAAATATCTGGTTGTATTAAAGCTACTTAAAGATGAATATGTGCTTCAGATTACCTCTGTCTCTCTGAAATTCATCTTTGGAGACGGCATCGGCACAGGAGTCAAAGTATTTCTGCAGGGTGTCTACTTGTCTGCACAGAATGTCCCGGAAGGTTTCCATCTCTGCCAGCTTCTCACGCAACCTGTGCCCCTTCTGAGCAAAGAGTGAAACAGTGGGGAGAGTTTCAATTTAGTCTGTCTGGGGAAATATTTATGTCAGTTTTTTTTTACAACTTTGAGCCAAGGCCATGATCAGAAATTGACACAACTGACACAAAAGACAAACAAAACCCAATTCTGCCTTTTGCTTGTGATTTAAAAGAGTATTGTTGTATATTTGACAGATAACATTTCTGTTGATAGTAATAAGTAAGTTATGGCCAAGAAGGGCAATTTATTATGATCCGTAAGTGTCAACCATCATTAAAAAATTTTAATGTTGAGGAATTTTTACCTTGAAAGAGGATGTAGATGTTGCAGACAAGGCACTGGCTGCAGAGGTGAGGGACAACATGGAACCATGACGTCTGAGACTGGTTTCTGAACCGTAGCCAGACTCGGCCTGAAATTGAAGGAGAGAGAGAGAGGGAGAGAAATTATGAAATGGATAATGAGAACCAATGGATCTGTAGGGCCCATGGACAAGCAAAAAGAATAGGGAAAGAAGACCAGTAAGTCACAATCTAATATATTTATATATATATATATATAAAAGTTTGCAGCTCATAAAAGCAGCAGTCTGCAGAACTGAGTAATGCTGAGCTCGACCACAACAGGCCCTACACCTACATAGACAAACAGTCTTTTGTAAGGGACTGAAGATGTCAAACAGATACACACATAAACCCCACAGCAGACCTGCAACTCCTCCTGGTTGTGTAACAGTTGAAATAAATAACAGCTGATCCTCAAGTGAACAGATCTGGGTCTGTGTATAACTTTTGTGGACAGAAATACTGAGCACTTACACTGCGGCATGAAGCGCACCATCACACACGGCGTTGTATAACACATCATAACGGGGCATCTGGGAGTGGCAAAGACTGCATTTATCGAATTAAATCTGTGAGTGGGTGAAGAATGGGACTGCAAACTCAGCACACCAACGGTATTTTCATGATGACATGCATAATTAAATTAGCCTGCACAGCCAGCACCAAAGTTGGCTGATTTTGTTTGTAACACCCACAATGTGACAAACCACATTGTCCACCATATCAGAGAGCATAGCAAAAGAGACAATAGACACTTTTATTCATAGTCAACCGGCAGAGATAGTAAGTTGGATGTGACACAGAACACTTAAGTCTGTGAAAATGAATTTTAAGCTTTTATTTATACGCTGAAGTCATCAACCAAAGGCCTTTGCCCTCTGCTTTTTTCCTTAATTGCAGTACAACCAAAAAAATTAAATCTTTTGCTGTGTCAATCATGTTTTCTTACTGGCTCCAAAACTGATGTCTGCCTTTTTTTTTTGCACCAATCCAAGTCATTTAGAGGGTTGTTTCACTGTTAAAGGCCCCTCTTTATGTAGACATTCTTTAAGAGAGAGTAAATGTATTAGCCACAGTGATGATGATCGTCTCTGCTCCTGTAATGCAGAACCAGCAAGAAAGCTAGGCAATTCATTGTTGTCAAATGGACAAACAGCTCCAAGTAATTCAGTAAATTTTAGGAGACAACAAACAAAAAAAAATCCAGGGGGATGACAATACGTTAAGGTTGTCAAAGAAAATGATACTTTAATAATTTAATACCAAACTTCTAAATAGATAAAATACCATACAAGTTTCCATTCATCCATCTATTTTCTACATCACTTATCCCTTTCAGGGTCGCAGGGCGGCTGGAGCCTATCCCAGCTGAAATTGGGTGGGGGGCGGGGTACACCTTGGACCAGTAGCCAGTTGACTGCAGGGCCACATAAAAAGAAAGACATTCATACATAAGGGCAATTTGGAGTCACCAACTGACCTAATGAGCATATTTTGGTAAGTGGGAGGAAGCTGGAGTGCCCAGAGAGGACTCACACATGCACAGGGAGAACATGCAAACTCCACACAGAAAGGCCCTGACCATCACAGGGATCGAAGCCAGTAACCTTCTCGCTCTGAGGCACGTGCACTACCTGCTGCGCCCCATTTCCCATTCAATGGTATCTAAAATGTTGAAGCCTACAAAACAGTCCTATTGGCAAATTTTTATGACATAACAGAAAACTACAGTGAAAGTAATTTTTGGTATTTAAATTTAAGTTAATTATCATGTTCTTGTATTTTTAAAATTTATTTAAACACAAAAAATGGTTGTAACAACTAGGGCTGGGAAATTAATCAAAAAATAATTGAAACGAACATTTGAACCCTCTAATTGAAGTAATTTTATTCATGTTTATTATTTTGATTATTTTCTCTGTGTAAGTCACGTGACCGCGCCCCCTCCATACAGTCTGCATTCACTTTAAGCATGGTGAAGGACAGGCTGCCAATATGGAGGAGACAAGCTCCAATCTATCAGAGGACCTTGTAGCCAAGAAAAACGCCGTCTCTGTTGTTTGGGCACGTTTTGGATTCTGTGCTGAGGACATTGAACAGAAAGAAGTTAAGTGTAAATACTGCAGTAATACTGCGGTGACAGTCGGTAACACCACCAATTTGTTCCAGCATATCATAAATACTGAGATTAGGTAATATCGCCCAGCCCTAGTAACAACCGTCCAGGTTTATTATTTGAACAATGTTTGGGGAGGAAAATTAATTTTAGACACATTAAATGACAAGGAATGTGTTAGTTTAGAAAATAAGTAAACCTCAAATAATTTACCATGATGTGTGATAGGTTTCAGATACTTTCCTGGACCTGTATTTTTGCACTACAGATTGATGATGAAAAAAGGATATTTTTCATAGACATATAATTATTTTCTTTAGATTTTTTTGCAGTGGTATACAGAAAAGGTATCAAATATCAAATTTCTTTACAAATATTGTATCAAAGTTTAAAATTCTGGTATTGGGACAACCTTACTGTACTGGAGATATTAAAAACACTTAACATTTCAGAAAGCAAGCATCTTTGTTTTTGTACAACCAATGTTTGTTTTAGTACAAATCTCTAAGTTTAATGAATTAAGAGAAAAAAAAGGAGAGCCAAAAAAAGTTTGCCTCTAAGTTTTCAGCTCATACTACCAAAAGACCAATAATACTCGCAATATGTTTACATGTTTAAAATACAATATAATATTGTTGTTGAGGAGGAACATTGAGCCAAAATGACAATTATTTTTAGTCATTACTAACATTTTTTTACCTAATTGATCGTAGAAGAGGATGTTGTGATATCAGAATTCAGACTTAAATTGACAATATACTTGGAAAATCTAAGTGAGAAAGATTGTTGGTCAGTGCTTTCTCGGTGGAAGAACTTGTAGGCTAAGTGGTGTACTGAAATAGTCCTAAAACAAAATGGCTCACTAAGAACAAGTGTTGTGAAAGTGTCTTGCATCGTGTCCCACAAAAGCATAAAAATAAAAAATTAATGCCAACCTACTGACTGAAAGTTAATATACTGTTACATCAGGAGTCAACTGCTATTCTGAAGTGAAAAAGTTGCATCTTGTTGCTGAAAGAGAGCATATGTTCTTTTTTTATTTATTCTACATCTCCAACAATTTTTAGATTCAAGTTTCCTTACTCACAAACCAAGGTATTGCCTAAGAACAGTGGGCAAAGTGAAGAGGCAGTGCGGAGATAAATTCAACAGAGAGCCCACATATATTCCTTTGCAAGTTGCTGTTGCATCACCTGTAACAGGATGACAGACGCATAGAGACAGAAGTTTATTTGTTATTTGTGTACTTTCAACAGGGCACAGTATGTTTAAATTCATGCTAACATTTAATGACTGAGATGCTACTATTAAAATGATAACTTAAGATAGAGATGTAGATCAGTCTTAACAATATATCTCAGTTTTGTTCGAATGGGAAACTGTGGTTACCAGTAGAGCCACGTTAAAATTATAACCATTGGCAGGGGGCCGTATCATTGCAGTTTGAGAATCAGAATTACTCATAATTTAACATAAAAACAATATACAGTGCTTAACAAATTTATTAGATCGCCACCCAATGTAAGGTTTCAGCCACAGCTGCCCTACACAAAATCATTTTTATGTTTCTGTAATGGTGAATGCATCAGTATGCAGAAGCTCTTAAACTGAAATTGTATCTTAATGCTAAAATGTTTATTTTTGTTCTCCGTGAATTTAAAATCTACTGTTGTACAAAGAAAATGAAAATAGTGAAGCACATAATTTATTGAGTAAGATGCCAAATAATAGTCATTTGCTTTCATTCCTGAATAGAAAAATTTGTTTAAGTGGTTGAATATTATGCTTGACTTATTTATGACTTTCAGAGAAGCCCAGTCATGCGGCAAAAATGTGAGTATAAATAGGGAAGTTCAGATTGAAATGACTCATTCCTCTTCAAAATGCACGTCCCGTAACAAATGCTTTTTTAGTTGTAAACAGTTTTTGAAAGACTTCCTTAATATTCACATGTTTTTGTTTTTATGACAGGTAGTCTACTGGTAGATACTGGTTGATTATCATGCTTGATTAATTTATGACTTTTCAGAGAAGGCCAATGATGCAGCAAAAACTTGGGTATAAATAGGGAAGTTCAGATTAAAACGACTCATTCCTCTTCAAAATGCACGCCCCGTAACAAATGCTTTTTTTAGTTGTAAACAGTTTTTAGAAGACTTCCCTAATTTACATGTTTTTGTTTTTATGACAGGTAGTCTAATGAATATGTTAAGCTCTATATTTTCGCACATAAGAAGCTATTTTTCAACATTTACATTCAGGTATATTAACTCAACTGCAGGTTGCAAAACGCAATCTAATGAAATAAACACAGAATTCAAGCCAGTTTCAGCCACTTTTTGAAGGAAGTTTCTGGGCATTTTCTGGCAACTCCAGTATTATTTACAATGTCTTTTTTTCTATATTAGCAAATGCATAAAAGGCTTTTTCACAGAAATGATGACAGCTCTATTTTCTTTGAAATGTTGCAATTTTAAACATTGTTATTGCAGATATTGTCAGGATTTCTTTAGGTGCATACATTTTTTGAAAATCTGAACTGGTTGGTGGGCTGCACTGGGGAGTAGGAAACCCACATGTGGCCCCCAAGACACCTTTTGTCAGACGTGGATTAAGCTTAAGAGCTGAAATTAAATAACTGCCAGAAGACAATGTTAAAGAACTACTGTTAAAGTTGGTAAATAACTTTGCAAAAATCAACTTTATCAGCTTAACCATAAGACAAACTACAGTATTTCAGTGCTTTTGACATTATAGTGCTTTCAGGCTGGGCTCTATCTGGCTGGTCAGTGAGCTGAAATGCAGATTTAAACAAAATAATAGAAAACTTCCCTGCGCAGTTAGAAGAACAACCATTTTTAAAGAGCTGTACACCAGGGCTTGCTTTTCAAATTTTATAGGATATCAATGATAGTCAAGACTTGGACTTTAGCTGATCAAAGAGTTTCAGCTGCAGTGTTTCAGAGAGGATCAGTCAGCACACATACACATTTTTTAAGCTTGTAAAACTTAAGAGTTAAAATGCTTAAAATGACTTAGGATTGAAAAAAGTTTCTTAAGGCACCTACAACAGCCTGATATCAAGCACTTAATCTCAAGCATTAGTATCATCTCAGTTTTCTTGCTGTTAAAACATGTTAAGTCCTGGAACAAATACAAAATGAGCCCATGTTTACTTCAAGTTGACCTTTTGGCACCGCCTACACTTCAAACAGCGAGTACAACGGTTTAGTTTTTAACACGAGGAAACAGACACTTGACAAAAACTGATACTGGCCAAAAGCTATTCTTGCAACAAAAAACATAACCATCCAATTTCCTCTGCTCTGTTACCTTCAACACATTGCAGAGATCATCAAATATGCTTTAACTTGCTCAGGCGGAAGCAGAGTTGCATAGCAGGGCACTAAGGAAACATTAAAGCTGGTTTGTGACAACAGAAGAGATTGCCATATCAATGCACCTGTTCAGCCTCATGACAAAGACGGGCTACACTCAACACACTCATAAACAACACTCATTACGGTAGCTAAATGTGTTACAGCTTTGATGTGCCAATGAAAGTTCAAAGTACATTATAGCATACAGGAAATGCAGGTACAGATACTACCAGTAGGACTGACTAAAATGGGCCAAAAAGCATATATTGGTATTAAGAATCTGGGGTGGGGGAAAATTCAATAAACCATAATATCCAAATATTTGGTGTGTCAATAGTTCATCAATTCAAGGCTGCCAAGTATTGAGTTTTATTGTATTACTTTCCAATATTTCATAAAGCTTTTGGTTCTACCGAGATAAAATCAATAACTCTTTAAGTCCACACTTTGGTGCTGTTGAGGCAATGCAGGTGAGGTCAGCAGTGGGGACATTCACTGTGCAGGGGAGAGTTTGTAAACAAATATGGCAGCACAGGTGAGAGACACAAGAATGCACCATCTGTTGTGTGGACTTTCTTTGGACTTTGAAAGGGACATAAGACATGGACATGACACATGGGATTTGTAAAGGGTGATGCATGAGAATAAAATACAGTTGAAATATGGCTCAACTCACTCAGCACCACCCAGGGAGAGCAAAAGCTGATGACGCCAAAGCTAATGCCAAGCTAGCCCTACTGATAAACCAGCCAACACTTTACATGCTTAGCTGTCAAAACTGCCTCCCAATCATGAGAAAGCAACAAAATAGCTCAATCCATGACCGACTTCATACTCAAAGACTCAAGGCCTCACCATGTTGTAGAAAGCAAGGGCTTTAGTTACAACATGGTGGTTGGAGCCCAGTGAAGTTTAAAGAGTGCCTGAGCACAGCAGAGCTGGCTGCATTAACTGGCTACGTGTGGACATCGGTCTGTGAGTTTTACTCCAGTTTTTAATCAAAACAAAGTGACATGGCAAATACATTGAGATATGTTTTATAAAATTTTATAGAATTTGGTCATCTTTTTTCTTTTAAGATGTAAATACAGACAAGAAAAGGTTAAAAATCTTGACACATAATGTTGAGTGTTGCAATACTCCGAATACAGTAAAATATTAAGAATTGCAATAATATAATAATCGAGACTTGGGTATCGTGGCGCAACTCAGCTAATTCTATCAACTACTATTATTTTTAGCATTCTGTTATCTTTATTTACAGCAGGTTTGCATAAAATCCTCAGATTTTATTCTGATGTACAAGGCTATAATATTAGCAGCAAAGATGTAAATGTAAATGTTCTTTATTTATACAGCCCTTTACAACAACCCTTTCAGTGAACCAAAGTGCTTTACAATAGATAGTAAATTAAAAGGGATAAATAAAAGCAATAAAAAGCAATAAAAGCAATAAAATAGAAAAAAAGAATACAATAAAATACAATTAAATAAAGTAAAAGTGTCCCCACACTACTGGGTATTCAAAGCCATCCTAAATAAATATGTTTTCACTCTTGATTTGATAAGGCCCAGGTCAGAAATAAGGCGCATTTCGGCGGGGAGCTTGTTCCAGAGCCTGGGAGCAGCAACGGAAAAGGCTCTGTCACCCCAGTGTTTGTGCTTTGACCTGGGTACTTCCAGCAAAAGTTGATTTGACGACCTCAGAGCTCTACCAGGCTCCCAAACAGTTAAAAGCTAAGTTAAATGGGCTGGGGTGAGGCCGTTAAGAGCTTTAAAAACAAACAGAAGTGTAAAATCAATCCTGTAACGATCAGCAGAAATGTTCATATCAGCCAATACAATTAGTAACTTTCGATGGCTTTGACTTAAAATTTTATATCATACATTCATCTTACACAAAGAAGAGGCAGTGTTATGAATGTTGCTCCCCACTGTGAGCATGACTTGATAGTGAAATGTCCAGGAAAATGTTGCATTTCACTGTTAAATAACTTCTATCTAAGATGTGGGCCTACTGATCTTTATGTTCATGTTCATATGTTTTTGTCACAGGATGTAGGCATTCTGATAAATGGAAGTGTCCCTGATCTGGTCGGCTCCCGGGTGGAGTGTGAATATGCACCTGGCGTTTCCACAGCTGCCACGGTGCACCTGGACTACGGTCCCGCCCAGATTCAGACCTGCCCCCTCCTCCCCCGGGAGAGCTACCAACCCATCCTCCCTGGTACAGGTGAGACTGAACAAAGGCATTCATTTGACTCCATGCCATTGCTGTCTGCATTATTTCTTTACACTAAAAAGTATACTTACAGTATGTGAAGCATTTTGTGGAGCTGTATAGGAACAAATGTAATTTCCCCTTTTGTCTTTCAAAGTCAGTGCGGCATGAGGATATTTGCTGTCTAGTTTGTGTTATGACAGTGATAACGTCTCGGGTGGTTGACACATGCGGTGTTGTTTGCTCGCCTTTGTTTTTCCAGATCATCTGAGTGTTTCTGTGGCGATAAAAGTGAATGGTACATCTGTTGTATCTGGGAGCTTCATCATTTACGACTGTGAGAGTACTGGAGCAATACACCCAAAGACTTCGTAAGTCACACATTCATTATAAACACTTTCTAACCTAAATTCTAAATTTATATGATCTGTAACTAACAACATTTTTAAAATGCTTTTATTTTAGTTGCTTTTGAAATAAAAAGTAGAATAAAGAATACATTTTTAATGTGGAACTTTGTACTTATCTATTGCCAGCCCTGTCTGATTGAATAAATAACTGACTGTTCTGTAGAAAATAAGCTTCCACCCAAAACAACACGTGATATGAATGCACCTCATGCTTAAAAATAGAGTTCCAAACATTTTTGACTTGTGACTCCTTACAAAAAAAGCAGCTGGCACCTTGTCATTTCTCTCGACAGGGTATTACTCCAATTTCCCCAGTAAGAGAAAATCACAGAGACAAGTCAGAAACATTAACACAAAATTGTAGGACAGAGGCTTTTTTTTTCTTCTTTCCATGCAAATCATTTATGTCTAACTTTTGAGGTCTTACTTTTTTGCCCCCTTTTGGATTGAACATCTCTGTAGATGTGGAAACCTCCAGACCAAAAGAGCTGTTAAAAGCAGCTCTACGTCCCCAAGCTATTATTGTAAAAATCTGCCTACTCATGGATGCAGGAGTGTTACACATATAATAATGTAATAACCAAAAATATGTCAGTCAGAGGCAGCACTTTTCTGCAGGAAAAGACTACTTTACAAGTGCATGTTGCTGATAATATTTCTGCACATTTCAAGCAGGATTTTGCAAGCAGGCCTTGCGCTTAAAATGGATTATGTGTACACCTGTGCATTGCAGTTTCTTAAGTACAGGACATAAGTATTTGATTTACAACTGTTTGGACCCTTATCCTCTCGTTACATGATTTCTAAAAAAAATCCTTAAAACAAATGAAATCGAAATACTAATACACTACGACATTATCCAGCCCCAAACAAAAGGGCTCAGCCAAGCCATAGCAAATGTCAGCTTGAGTCTCTGTGGCATTGTAGATGTGCACACATAGCTGAAAGCTGAAAAAACACTGAGGCTTCTCTTCTCTGTCTCATAGGCCTTTCCGTTTTGTCCCTAACCTCTTCCTCTCATGTTTTTTTGCCTGCTTTCTATTTATTCCCCAGTGGGTAAATATTGCCGACACGTCCTCTTGGAGGGCTTATTGTGTGTTTGGCTTGCTCAGGGTTTTTCAGCAAAGGATCAAATGTTGGATTAATATGCTGTAAACGTTAAGCCAGAGGAAATTGGATATGTATGTCTGGCTGGTCATGTTGATGTTTGTTTTTGTGAAGGACTGCGACTTGTATGGCCTGGTCACAGAGAGGGTTTTCTCGTAGCTGGAGGCAATCCAGCTGGCTTCCTCCTGCATGTCGTACCATGTCAGAGGATCCACTTTATCTGATGGGCAGATCTGAGGCTTAGAGGGGCATCAGTGTTTTTGTGTGTTTGCATGTGTGTGTGTTTTACAGATTTCCTCTGATCGGAACTGTTTGGGTGTGTCCCTTTTGTTCACTTTAAAAAAAAATACGGCCCCGATGTGTGAATATAGCAGTTGCAGGTACATGTGTGCAAGACTGCACCCAATATGCGCGAGGGGCGTCGGTGCTCAGCGAGGTCCAGGAGTGTGAAATTAGACGGTGGATTGTTGAAGGTGATAATGAGCAAAGTGCCATTCTCACAGGATGAGCATTGGGCTGCAAACTGCGGCGCTGCTATACTCTATCAGATTTTAATCACTTCAAGCTGTTTTTTTAATAATCCCTAAAGACTCTTCTGAGCCACACCTCCTTAGTGAAGCTAGATAAATTCTCTTTGTTCTGGGCTTATGAGAAAAGCCAGCTCTTAGGTTTTTTCTTATGCTAAAGCTTAATGATAAGATATTTATATCATCATTGTCTGTGTAAACCATCAAGGTCACTTGGGAATTATTTAAATGTAAGTTAAAGCAAACCTATTTTTAACTTGAAAAGTCAGTCGTCTGGTTGTACTTGAGTTTTGCATTTAAATTGAGTAATACATCATTTTCCTCCATGTGCAACAAAGTGAGACAAAGCTTCAAACAATGACCATTTTCCTTTTTAGAATATTAAAACTGATATTTTCTCAGACAGTGAATGCAAAGTTTGCTCCATGATTTGGGTAATGGTAAAAACAGAAATATCCACACTAAGGGGCTGTCCACGCGAGAACAAATTCAGCCGTATCTGAAAGTTTTTCATCGTGTTGGCGTTTTGTCCGCATACGCACGGCATTTCAGGGAAAAAAAAACATGCAATCAGCAGAAATTACAAAATACAATTATACAGATGCTTATTCTGTTATAATTGACACCCCCATACTCATTACATTTAGCCACTCCTCTTTTAGGAAACTTTCCAGAAAACTGGAGACCTGACAAAAACCTCAAAGGATCCTCTGAGGGATGTGACAATCTTTCCAGTGGCAAGATGGGTGTTAGTCTTTTATACCACATTGTTTAACAGGAGACTCTCAGTCTAACCATTTCTGTTAATATTGCAAGTCATGCAGCACGTAAAGCAAACCTAAGAATCTATCTATCCATATCTATATCTGTTTTTCTCAGACCTGTTACTAGTCTATGCAAGCTGACACACCACACCATATTAGATTATAATGAAATTGCAGCTTTTATTTGGACCGCAGTAATTTGTGCTAAAGTTTTCTGTACAGTATGCCCACTTTTGGCCAATGAAAGCACTTGTTGTTTGCATCTGCATCACAGTCAAACATTCAACATGGCAGACCATTGGGTTGTCTGTATCATAGCGCCCTGTTTTATTTGACAAGGGGCATAAAAAGGAATGACTGTGAGGATAATGTGCTATGAAAGCATAAAATGTTGCTGCAGCATGATGTGCTGCTATTGTTATAAACAGTAGGTCCTGGAGCAGCTGTGGTACTGTTTCAGCTCCTAAACTGAACAGGGACCCTCACTAGTTCTCCTCTCCTCTCTAGAATTGGATATGTACACATTTTAGTTGCCTTTTCTGCTTTTATTGACTAAAAGGAGCACCAGGCTGTTGTTGCTTGATTTCAAGTCCATTTAGACTTCTACGTAGTGTTGTTTTTTTCAGAATGGACACACTTTCCTTGTAAAATCACATTGTTCTTAATGTAGATGAACAGATTTGTCAAAAGTTGCTTCCAAAAAGTCCGAAATATCATGACCTTTAATTGCTTTGGCCTTTATGTGCAAAGGTCTGTAAGCATTTTCCCCATACAGTGAGTGCCAAAAAGAAATAAGTCTACCAGAACAAATCCTGCTTTTCGTGATCCAGGCTCTTTCATCATAGTTATTGTTCTTTAAAAGTCACCTGTATTTTGACTGCCAATGGGTTTGCATCCACTCCTAAGTGGACACTTGGGGAACTGTTTTGTGCTTTCATATGTGGCATAATTTTCTAACACTGGAGGTTGCTGTCTAAAAGAATAAATGAATTTCTGGAGCTTGGTGATTTCTAGACATTCATTTTCAGTATATGTTCAGTATATTCTTGTCTGATTTACATTTAAAGATAACTTAATTAAACTTTTGGACCCATAAAGTTTTGTTTAAAGTACGGCATTGATTAACCTGAATCATATTATGAAGTTCTGCATTGACTCTAAATGTGTATCTGTGATTTTGTGTTGATCCAAAGTGAGATTCATGTACCCAGACATTCTCTGAGCATGTAGTTCTAGCATCCATTTAACTGTTGTTTCCTCTCGTTGTTTTTAATGTGACACACAAATGGGTTCCTTACTTAATAGCATAAATAAATGGTCAAATGGAAACCATATCAATTTTATTATTTCGTCAATTTGTGTTAAATCTATGGTGACTTTTAAAATATTTTTTTTTGCCAAACTAGCCATTGTTATCAGATTTCTCTGACTTTTATGTTGAGTGTAAGCATGAAAACATATTCTGTTGTCCTCAGTGCCACATCATTGAAGTTATTGAGTTTTGATTTTATGAAAAATCTATCAGAACCTTAAACCAGAGGACACAGAGAGACGCAGTGTTCATATTTAGCACTACCTGGACCTGTGTATGCAGGTATCATCTTCATTATAAAACTGGCATTATGGCTCAAAATGTTTCAGCGACATCAGCTGATGATCTACACTGCCATGATTAACATTATCAAATACTAACAGCAAAAAACTTGCAGCTTTTCAGCTGAAGTTAGGTTTTTGACTGCTTACTTCCATATTACTGTTGTCAATCTGTGCTCATTGCCCCTCAGTGAGTGATGTTATGTTCATTTGTGCTGACGGTGACGTCATGTGCAAACTCTCTTTATAGAGGAAAATTACCATTTTCATCAGGAGATGGTCTTTATTTATAGTTTAAATTTTGATCAGGTATTGGTGTTTTCTCAAAGAATCCTTGATAGCATACAAGTTTATTAGTTTGTTCTTGTTGTTAGTGAGGGTTTGAAAATAATGAGACATTTTTTCAATGACCCGTTCACTGTGGTCACCAGGCAGAGTGTTAATAGCTAACAGACAGCTCAACATTCTAGTCTCACCAAACAGCCTAGTAGGAGGACCACCTCATCTGCCCTCTCACTATGTGTCTTACAGACTCTTTTCTTTCTCTCTGCTACAAACAAAACAACCTTCAGTTTTATTTTCTTTCAGTGACTGCTTTTATACCTTGCATGAAGAAAAGGTCTAGATATTCAGATAACAAGTGGTAATCCTTAGTGCATGCTGTCAGCTTAATGTAATGACTTTGATTTAATATCTGATTGCTTGCATTGCATACTGAGGTGGTCTGGGATACCTTCTACCACACTGATTTGTTAACATAGAGCAGATGGAAAAACACAAAAAGATCCGCACCAAAAGTAGCCCCCTTCAGGAATTTAATTTGAAAATAAGTAAGTGACGTTTCAAGCAGTAACTCCTCTTCAGACTTACACAGTGGTTAGTGAGTTGCCATTTTCAATGTACACAGGTACACACTTTACCAAACCCAGCTAGAGCTCATCACAATCTAATAAGAAAGACAAAACATGTAGTTATAATCAGCATATCTCTCGAAATTAAAATTATATACTAATGTTTATAAAGACTATGTTGACTGGGAATTTAGAGTATGCAATATAACCAGCAAAAGATTAGGTACAGAATTTTGAGAAAATATTAATGTCCCTATATTTATATGTATACTTATGTCCTAACTGCTGTGAAGAGTTACGAGTATCTGAACATCACTTGATACATAAAGAACAAACACCAATATCTTTACAAATATATGAAGTATATACACAATAATGTTATGTAGAAAACATTTGTACCTGTGTTTATTGAAAATGGCATCTCACTAACCACTTTGTAAGTCTAAGGAAGAGCTGTATGGCTTGAAACGTCACTTATTCTAAAATTAAATTCTTGAATGGAGATACTTTTGGTGTGCGGATCTCTTTGTGATTTTTTTTATCCAGCACCCAGCCAGGGATGTGAATGTCTACTTTGTCTTTTTCAACATAGACCAGGGGTCATACTTTTCAGACCAGGGCCCCAATAATAACAAAGACTGTATAACAATAATGTAACCATGTGTCTGCTGGAGAGGTTTGAAATTTAACATTCAACACTTAATAAACTCTTTTAACAATCTGAACTGGGGATAGGAATAAAAAAAACAATCCCAGTTGAGAATCAATAACAATTAGCTCAAGGAATCAAAATCATATGACTTCATGCTGGAACAGTTTCCTTATCAATTCCTTCCACTTTGTTCTGCATGCCTTACAAATCAAAAGCGTAATGGTCTCATCAGAGGCATTCAGCAGGAATGATAACAAAGAAATCAAAGATGTGATTACAGCAGACAGAAAACAGAAATGAACAACATTGTGGCTTAATTTTACACAAAGTTACACAAACTGCAAATGCCCAGTGTTGTTTAAAGCAGGTGTGAAAACACCAGCATCTCACTGAAGCACAGGCTATACAGCGCAGCATTAAATATCAAAAGTGCCATGTGTTTGACATTGGTCACCCTAAAAACCTGTATATGTCTATACTAAAGAATATTCACAAGAATCCATAAAGGAGTCAAAATAATTAGATCAATAAGCAGGATCAATAATGGCATTGCTTTTTATAAAGTCTCAGAAATTTCCTTTTCTAATCAGGATTCACAGAATTTTTAGAGTTGTATACCAAGCTATTAGTCAAAAGTTGTGACATTTTTATTCAATTTAATGTAAAATGCCTTTGTGTTTGAGCTTGTCCCCCCTGCAAGAACTGATATGTGTTGGTGCACCAGTGCTGTGATAAGATAATGTTGTGTCACAAAGATGAATGAGACAGCATGGTCAGTACTGATAAACGAAGAGTTTTTGGTTTTTGGGTAATGAAAAATGCAGGGTGAGATCTGTCTCAGTCCCTATCCTGACCTTACACTGTTGACGTCAAAACCCTTGGATGCATTATTTTAGGAATTTTTTAAAAGTTAATAAGTTTTCAGACCAGACTGAAAAGCATATAAAGAACTTTTAGAGTGGATCAAAACTTTGGGCCAAAACTTTATAAGAATTTTTTGTCATAACACAGTTGTACATATTGCACACCTAGAATTGTGTCAAGGTGCACCAGTGGGCCCTGCCACGCCATTTGGGAAACACTGGTGTTGATCAGAGACACTCATTTGAATTGCAAACATTCAGGACCATTAACTCTTAACATGTGGTTAGCATGCTCTGTGCAGTAAGTCTGCTGTCAATACTGACGAATGGAGTCAATTAGCCATAAGCTAACTGGCCACCAGAGCCCAGTCTCGTCACTGCATGTAAGACTCAAGTTGACATCAATATCTGAGGTATCCTATAAGGTTTACTTGCTAAATAGTATATCAGTTTTAATTATAAAAAAATTTGGGAGAAAAGCAGCTACACAACAAAAGCATATAAGTACAATATGCTTTGACCTTGGTCTGAGTTTTTTGACAGCTTTTCTCCCTCAAATCCACTAAATGTATTTCAGAAGTAAACCTTGTGGGTTACTTGTTAGTTGAAATAAATTCTGATCCAAAGTCGTCTTTGGAGTTGTGTTTGTAATGCCAAATGTAATTACAAGGACAGAGGAACAGTGAACCTGGTAGCCGGTTATGCAGTATAGACATTCATTTTTGATGACTGCTAAAGTATGTTCACAATCGCTTATGTTCAAAAACCTTCTTGTTTTCAAATACTGAATTCTCCTGATCCAGCTGTATTCCCTTTTTCTGTCTAAGATGCTCTGTTAGAGCTCCTGCCCCTTTAAAGCTGCTCCCCCACTTGGGCCCAGTCTGCTCTAATTGGCAGACATATCAGCTCTGTGGTATTTGGTCAGTTCAGTGCTGCTTGGTGCCATGTTGTCAAAGACTCTGCAATCACTCTAATGCATCTGCTCTGCACTGGATAGGCTACCATGAGCCAATGGGCCTAAACTGCTGTCAAAACATTGGTAGGACGTCACACTTGTGGTTCTATTCAGGGGGGCTATGGGAACGAGCCATTTTAGACAGCTCCTGACACTTAAACAAAGGAAAGAGGGAAACGCAGACTTTTTGTCTTGTAAAAATACTAATAATACATTTTATCTGTGTATGCCTTTCATAGCGCTCAAGGTCATCTTACAAGGCAGAGCTAAAAACAAACAATTAAAAGGTATATTTTAAAAACACAAATGAACAGTGAATAAGACATCAGGCTATCTGGCCAAAATCAAAGTATTCAGACTGAGTATGCAAGTTTAGAAAGATGGTTTTTTCTACTAAATTTGAAGATGGAAAGAGAGTCAGTACTGTGAATATCTGGAGGGAGGGAATTTCAGAGTCTGTGAGCTGAAGGCTCTCGATCCCATGGAAATGAAAGCAGACTGTACAGGGAGGTGGATGGAAGAAGAGGACCTAAGTGTGCAGGAGGGTGTGTTGATGTGCAGAGGTTTAGGATGGCCCTGAAGCAAGATCTGGGACTGATGTGATTAATGGAGGGGGCTCTAGTGATGATGCGAGAAGTTGAAGTTTATGGAGGGATTTCTGAGGGTCGGTCGGAATGTAACCAAAGGGTGAAGTAGGATAGCTGCCGTATTGGATGTGAGGGACAGGCGTAGGCAGTGGATGATGCATAGATGGAAGTATTTAGACCCTGTGACATTGTTAATATGATAATTCTTGTGCATAGAGTCCTCTATCACTCGGAGGAGACTTGTTAGACACACCAAGGGCACATAAAACTCATAAAAGCAAAACATGGGTCCTTTAGTGGGAATAATTGCAAGGTATTTACTGTCTGTTAATCAAGTTTCTGAACTTCTCCTTTTGTTTTACCTCTTTCTCCACTTCTGTCTCAGTCCATTTGCTCCCCCTCGCTCTATCTCTTCCCTAAAAATGGCCTTTTCTTCTCCGTGTATTTTGCCTTTGACAGAGACGTGATTGAGGGTGTGTGTTTAACCGCTGTGTCCACTATGAGGCCCTGAGAGTGTTGGCCTTACTGTGTACTTAGTGTGCGAGTGCGAGCATGGTCATTATGACTTTGGGTGGGCAGTGTCGAGGGGTATTTACTGTCCGTGTTAGGTCAAGCGGAGAGAGAGAGTGTGCGAACAAGGGTAGGTGTTTTAGTGTGACAAAGGGGGAGTAAGGGAAAACTGAAAAGCTGCAGCTGATAAGAGCCTAGAAGGGGCCGTCTGCTTCTAATCACAACACACACTTTTCCATTCACTTATACCCATCCAACTCCGCATCCCCTTGAGTCTAAAGACCCCCTCGGAGTGCTACTATCACTGGAGGCGCTATCACTCCTGGTGTGGGACATCTGTCTCTTCCTGCAGGCAGTACAGTGACACACTCTCCACATACACACATGCTGTACAGTGGAGGTGTTCCACTTACGGACGTTTATCTCAAAGCTGCACGCACACATTTGTATTCAATACACAGCATAGATAAATACAGAACAATCCATATCCCCCAAACACCGCCATTAATCTTCTCAACTTTACGTCCAAACTTTACTTGTAGCTTTAATCTTCAAAAACATATCAGCCAAAACACAATGGAGCCAATATACAGAGATATTCATATCAAGGTGATGTCATTAATCTTTGGGAAAAATGTCTCTCAACTCTGGAAACAGATCTCAAAGAATAGTTTGATCATGGGATGACTGGAGATTTCATTATAGCCTCATTGCAATCATAACTCAAAACCAAACCATTTACACCATTATAATGCATTTTGGTGATTATTTTTCAATTACAGTGTACTTTGATTGTAACTCCACAACGTGGGCAAGTCGCCGTAGCTGTGCTGCGTAACTGCAGTGTCTAACCAGGGTTGGGAATTTTTTTTATAACAGTATGCACTGTGCCATGTCATATGATACAACAATAATGGAGTAAGCACTCATATGGAATTTGTTCTTTTCCAGTATTTGTGTTTTAAAATTTTAAGTTGTATTATGTTGGTTCTTCTGAAAACATCAAATTTCCTGATATGACCAACACAAAATGAAAGCACTTCAGTAACATAAGGTTGGTGCTTTCATTGCAAACTTCTTGTTCCTGATTCTTAAATAGCGTGCTTTTTGTCATTAGATTAACGCTTCTTCAGTGGAACAATATTAAGCAATTAAGCTGACCAATAAGGGCTCTGCGTGGACGTGCAGCCATGTCAATGATGTCCCTATTTCCAAATCCAGAAATTCTCAAGGTGACCCGTCACTGCAATAACAGCCAGTGCACCATAGTGGCTCCCCAATTTATCCCACCACCACGAATCTAAGGTAGTTGTGATTGGATGTCCCTCTTAACTCATCCAACCTTTCCACACAACCAGAGTAGCTGTGATTGGATATATTCCTAAATTGTCTCTACTTTCTACATGACAAAAATTAGGTCTGACTGGATTAAGCCTCTGTCAAACATTTTAGTTTAGTTTTTATTTGTTGACGAAAATGTCAGTTAATTTAGTTTTAGTTTTTGTCCATGTACACATGTTTTTTTCAGCTATAGTCTAGTTTTCATCAGGGGAAAAAAGGTTGTTGACAAAAACCATGACGAAAATAATTAGCCAACAAAATTAGCACTGGTGTGGCCACATTCCCCATAAACTATTCCAGCACACTGCCTGCTGTAAATACTGACACCTGGTCTGACACGAAGAGAAGATAGAGCCCTATGGTAAATAAATTTGCAACGTAATTAGGAGAAGAATAAAAACAGAAAACAGATTTAGTTGAATTGATTTCTGTAGCAATTTGCTCTGACTATTCTTTTATGTACCTGCCACTGTGGCTGGTATAGGTTGAGCAAATTCTCCTTACACTGAGAAAAACACCAGCAATTGGCAGGTGGGCAGTTGCTAATTTCCAACACTGTCTATCAAAACAACAATAAAGGACGCGGAGGCGGTGATGTATCTGGTTCTCTGTCGGTGGCTTTTTTTCAAAGCAAAGAGATTTGTCCAGAGAAACTTGCAAGCAGTAAGACAAAATGCTCCTGAAAAGCCGAGGACATCCAGTCACATATCATACTTTTAATGCTCCATATGAAAATACTCTCAGGCCATTCAGTGGTTGGCAATGTTTTGAGGTCACATATTTGTTCAGCTTGCTTGGAACTTACATAGGGGTGATGTTGAAAAACTACTGACTACAAGGTACAATCCTATATGGAAAATTAAACAATAAAACAAGAGGAGTTGGGACGGGCTTAAACTACACCACTTAGTGGAAACACGATTAGTGCTTTGGGTGGACCAACTAATAAATCATTTAGAAAAATTTCTGGTTGGTAAATATTATAAATTACAGTATAAGCAAATGGTTAGGGATGGGAATTGATAAGATTTTATTGATACCAATGCCATTATCAATGCTGCTTATTTACTGATTACCTTACATCAATTCCTGTGGATTTTCTTTGTGGAAAAAAAGTTGGCCCACTAAGGATTTCAGTGGCAACAATGTCAAACTCCCCGAATGTTTAATGCACTTCTGCATAGGAGAATGTCTCTGCAAGTTGTTGGTGTTTCTCTCTAGCTTAAAATTGCACAGACACTGATTGTTGTGGATCTAGCATCATACTATGCAACTTGCAGAGGCAGGCCTCAACGTTGGCTACCTCTGCCTCCGGTCTGCCAAGACCCCATTTTTGACATCTTTGTTGATGTTTCTGCTGACTGCCTCTCATGAGAGTGTGGTGTTCTTGATTTTCAAGACATGGACAACAATGTGAAAGGAGTTGGTAAGGGAATTGTTAAACATAATGATAAATGATAACGATTCCTTGAGCAAGTTGTCCTTTCTCAGCTGGGAATGGTTTTTGATTCCCATCCCTGGTCCAACCAAGGCTTTGCATATTGTATCAGCTGTATTGTTTGGACTTGTAGGTGAATGCTGGGGGGAAAATACATTGGAATGAAAGCTGCCTACAGATGTAAACATTTTTCTCCTTTAACATTACCATCTCCGTAAATGTTTCTTTGACTCTGTTGTAAAGGACATCAGACAAAACCTGCAGACTTCTCATCTACTTTTAAAGTTGTTCACAGAGAGGTCACATTACCTTTGCTGCTGTTACAGTCAGCAGACGACAGGCAAAGTTGACCCGTCACTGCAATAACAGCAAGTGCACCATAGTGACACAAATCATTTCTTGGATCTGTCCAGAGTACAAGTCCGAGGTAGCTGTGTGGAGCCTCTAAAGTACATGGCCTTAAAGACACATTGTTTACAGTGAACCAAACCTTTACTGCCCTCTGCAGAAATATCTGACACTCGTGAAAAGGTTTTGTGTACTTATTAATGAGAAATAACCTGAAGACGCTTCCAAGAATGTCATTCTTTTTCAAATACAGTACCTAATTGTGAGCATAGAAAGCTTTATTGTGCTCACAAGATGGTTTCCGTGTACACCTGAAGCTGCTCCTGCCCATGTCTGCTTACGGGTTCAACATAAATCTATATTTCTGTTACTTAAACAAATCCCATAAAGGACAGGAAAATCAATTCTGCATTAAATGTGTCTTGCTAACACTGTTTGTGGCTCTCAGCCCTAAAGCCTTTTTATAGCCTCTGAATATTGTTCAGCAAAAAAAAGAACTTGTTTATGTTTGAGTTTGTGTGCCTTTATTTTATTTCAGACAACTAAACAACTCACTTATAACACTCATTGCTTTGTACTACAGTAAAATGTTTGGGTTGTTCTCTTGCCTGCTTCGGTGATCTTGTGTGGACTTATTGTCAGCAGGAAAGGAAATTAATCTCTTGTGTCCTTTTCACACTGCCCTTATAAAGAAGAAATGGGTCAACAAGTGCAACAATATCTCAATGAGTTATTTTTTATAGATAAGAGGAGCAAAACTGATGTGAGAAAGCTTTGTTGTCCATGAGGTCATGTTAAAGGGAAAATGCCCTGCAGCATTCTTGCCAGACATTGTAAAATAAAGGGTTACTCAAATAGTTTTAAAAGCAACAGTGTACCTCTCTGACAAAGACAAATATGTTGCCTTAGACCATTTTTAGTGATGTTAAATTTATGCGTTTTTGCTCTAGAGAAGAGACAGTCCAATAAAACTATAATTTGTAATAGTTTTATGGTACCAAAGGCCTAAAATGTGTAAAAGGTTTCTTGGCTTGGCAATACAAATTAAAAACAAAGTCAGTTTCTGCAGAAAGAATGAAACGATTGTCTGAATCTAAAGCTCCTGCAAGGAGTTAAACATCAGACTTACACTGAATCAATTCTGATGCACATTAAAAGCTACCAAGGCAAACAAGACAATCTGCATTTGATGATTGTTAGCTTGTTTATTTCTGTATACTAGTTTTAAAGCCTGGACCCGCTGCTGGAGGGGGGTAACGTTAAAACTGTCTTTGTTTACACTCTCCAGGGAAATGATTCTGAGTTAGTGATAAGTGTTTTTCTTCTAAAAGAAAAAAACACTCCCTACACATGTAAAGGATAAAATCAGCAAAATGATAAAATTAACCTGTTGTCCGCTGAAGGAGCCGAAGTACCAAAGGTTACTCTTAGATTCTTTTAAGTCACATATCATACAAAAGACTTGAATGGTTTTTGTACAAAAGAATGTCTGCATGGCCCGAATAATCATCTGCTGCTTGCTGTAGTGATGGTCAATGCCAGACTTTTTCAAATCAATTCAATACTGATAATTTTTGCTAAAATTCTTTCAATATAATGCTGATTCTGATACCAATCATCTCATACATTGCATATCTAATAACTATTAGTATGATGTTTTTCATTTAGTCTAGACTCTATACCAACACATCTTAACGTGAGTTCGGTTTTTAGTCTCATACCAAAGAAAATCATTTCAGAGATATTCCACCACTTTAGTTTGTCAAAGAACTTTATTATGTGTCTGTGTGTAAGCTTGTAGAAGCAGCTTAGTGCTGATGATAAGCCTGATTGGTCTCCACAGTCACATGACAAGGAAAAGTGGCGCTGGTTTGATTTGATTTAGTACTCATTTGGTATCAAGCCTTAAGTGCAATAACCAGTACCAAAAGTTTCCCTAGGACTGATACTTTGATACCTAAAATCGATACGTCCATCCTTAGCTTGGTCCAACATTGAGAAAATGTCCATTAGAACACTCTGTTTGAAAAAAAAAGTCCCTAACGTCAGTGGTTTTCTTTTTTTTCTCCATATATTTTATTAGCATTTTCACCATGTGTACATCAACCAGTATATAACAGAAATATAAACACATAAGGCAGTACACTACCAGACTCCCACCCAAAATCCCTCCCACATACACCAAAACTATCTTTGAAAAAAGCAAAATTGTTTTACAACTCCAAGAGTAAAGAGAAAAAAAGGATTAATAATTAATAAAAATTCATAATGCAACAACCAACTTAAAAGAGAGAAAAAAAAAAACGAAAAACAAAAACATAAGAATTCAGAGAGAACCTTTTAAACAAAAGCATACATATAAATTCATACAACACACTTGTGCTTACAAGAATCTGAGTCAAACAAATTTGTCATAATCCAACAACTATTGCTAGGCCAGGGACAAGTTCATGGAGCAATATAGATAAATGACAATTTCTGATTATTTTAAGTCTTACTTTCGCTACAGGCTCCCTGTTTTGTTTTGTTTTTCCCTTCAGTATGTCCGTTAGGGACGTGTTGGTAAATTTTCCAGGCATCTTGCTAAAGGGAGCCAAAAGTCTTGAAAAATGTAGCCTCTGTCATTTTATTTCTAAAGTCAATCTCTCGAAAGGTAGAAACTCAGAAATCTGATCACGAAACATCTTAAAATTCGGGGGGAATTCATTTCTCCAAAACAGAAGAAT
>JBAMNC010001385.1:0-142656 GCA_037902135.1 Cetoscarus ocellatus
CTTATTTGTGTATTTTTTTTACCTTGCTACCAGAGCTGAGACCTTGGTTTTTATAAATTGTTTGTATTAGGGATGCACAATATTATCAGTTTCTACCAGTGTTTTCCGATCTACTGCTGATAAGTTCTTACATGGTTTTCACTCATATTAGATTATGATCATTCTGGAAAGAAGTTTTACATGACTGCTCTTCTTAAAAGTGACTACTGTTTGTTATTTCTTTACAAAAATATATATGCTACATTTGTTGTGAACTATCATTCACCCAAAATATATCATGATTTTATAGTTGACACCCATATAAATGCTCACATATGGTCCCCATTTAAAGTTTGCTTTTAAATGTGGACCTAATTATAAAACTCAGACAAACAGAGCATTTTAGTATATCTGCATGGTCTCACCATCTATATGCTCTGCACGTATCTGAGCCTCTCCATGCATGTCTGAGTTAAAGCATCGAGAGTAGGGGTAAAGTGTCTGGGAGTAGAGTTTGGCACGCTGACATGTTAGTTAGGTTGGCTCAGCTAATTAGCCCAGATTTCTTCATCCTGATTCAGACAGGGAGGAGAGCTGAGGATTACTGAGCCGAACATTGTGTTGATATATGGGTGTGTGTGTCTCTAAAATTGTGTCAGTGTGATGAAACCGTTTGTCGGCTTTTGAGTTTCTTGATGTAGTATTTGCAGAGTAAACTAATGAGAGCTTTACATATGTATTAGAGCTCGGTGCACAGCTGAAGTGTGAGGATGGGTTTGTTGGAAGAAGATAACTCACCCCCCATGAGGATGAAAAGGAGCTTAACGGTACGGGACCCAGCAGGGATGCCACTCTCCTTCAGGAATCGGTGGCACTGTGACCTCTTGCCCAGTAAACCCTCTCCATGGTCCTTTAGCTGTTCTTCTCCAGCAACACTCATACAATATCTTATCATCAACATATATTTATGAGTTGAAATGTCTCCAAATAATAACCAAAGTTGTTTTTTTAAAAGCAGCTTCCTCTGCTCAGAATCATGTTGATTATGCTTCCTCTTTTATTGCAATGTTGATTCTCATTACAATGTAGTTAAGACAAAATATTAATGCACAATCAGCTGTCCAACTCAAGCTAGTTAGGTATTGAATTGTTTGTGCTAAAAATTGGTATTTTATATTCAATAGCAAAACACGATACCCTTGATTCATCAGTGCAGGAATTTTAAATGAATAAAAGCCTATGTATACATATATACACACACACACACACACACACACACACATATATATATATACATATATATATATACATATGTAAAAAATAAAAAAAACTCTTCTCTCACCCACCCCCCTTTTCCCGGTGGGGTGGGTGGCTGTTCATCCTCTTCAGCTCGGGTCCTCTACAAGAGGCCTGGGAGCTTGAGGGTTCTGCGCAGTATCTTAGCTGTTCCTAGGACTGCACTCTTCTGGAGTGAGATGTCTGATGTTTCTCCAGGGATCTGTTGGAGCCACTTCTCCAGTGCAGGGGTCACTACCCCGAGTGCCCCGATGACCACAGGCACTACTGTTGCCTTCACCTTCCAGGCTGTCTCTAGCTCTTCTTTGAGCCCTTGGTATTTATCTAGTTTCTCGTGTTCCTTTTTCCTGATGTTGCTATCACTTGGGATGGCTACATCAATCACAACGGCTTTCCTCTGCTGCTTATCCACGATTACAATGTCCGGTTGGTTGGCCATTACCATTTTGTCGGTCTGTATCTGGAAGTCCCACAGGATCTTTGCTCGGCCATTCTCAGTCACCTTGGGAGGTGCTTCCCATTTTGACCTTGGGGGTTCCAGTCCATATTCTGCACAAATGTTCCTGTCCACTATACCGGCTACTTGGTTATGGCGTTCCATGTATGCTTTTCCTGCCAGCATCTTACACCCTGCTGTTAGGTGCTGGACTGTTTCAGGGCTCTCTTTGCACAGCCTGCACCTGGGATCTTGCCTGGTGTGGTAGATCCGGGCCTCTATTGCTCTTGTGCTCAAGGCCTGTTCCTGTGCAGCCATGATTAGTGCCTCTGTGCTGTCCTTCAGTCCAGCCCTCTCTAGCCATTGGTAGGATTTGTTCATATCAGCCACTTCAGCTATCTGTCGGTGGTACATCCCATGCAGGGGTTTCTCCTCCCATGATGGTTCCTCTAGTTCCTCCTTCCCTGTCAGTTTCCACTGTCTGAGACACTCACTAAGCGCTTCATCTCTTGGGGCCATCTTCCTGACGTAGTCATGGAGCTTGGATGTTTCATCTTGGATAGCGGCTCTGATGCTCACTAACCCTCTGCCCTTCTTTGCACTTAGTGTATAGCCTCTGGATGCTGGACTTGGGGTGAAACCCCCCGTGCATGGTGAGCAGTTTCCGAGTTCTAACGTCTGTGGCCTGAATTTCCTCCTTTGGCCAGCTTATTATTCCAGCTGGGTATCTGATCACTGGCAGGGCATAGCTGTTAATTGCCCGAACCTTTGTTTCTGCCATTGAGCTGACTCTTAAGGACTTGCCTTACTCGCTTCAGGTACTTGGCTGTTGCTGCCTTCCTAGTGGCCTCTTTGTGGTTGCCATTTGCCTGTGGTATGCCAAGGTATTTGTAGCTCTCCTCCACATCTGAAGAACAGCAGTGGGGACAGAGCATCACTTTGGTATATGCCACACATATATCTATATCTATATCTATATCTATATCTATATATATATATATATATATATATATATAGATAGATAGATAGATATAGATTTATATATATATATTGTAAAGAAATTACAATAAATGATATATTTTTATTTATATATATATATATATATATATATTATGGGATGCCACTAGCCCAGTGAGTTATAATGTATGGAGGCTTTCACCCTCATGTGAGCTCAACCAAATAATAATTATTAATATATGAAACTGATATAATGTATTAAATCTACTTTTTTCAGGCTGTTTGTCATACCTGTAGAAAGGTTATTTAAGTAGTTTTGATGGTTTTAAGAACTCTTCATTTGATGAAACAGTCTTTTTATCACATTTAAAATTTGTGCATTCATGACATATAGGCACAAAAACCTCCATGAATAGAAAGGCATAGAGAGAAGGCGAGGAGGAGGTTTGACATTAATATACATCACCCATAATATGATTTTTTTTCATTCAATTATACACCAGAACAAATACCTCTGCGATTACTATTTTTATCATTTTAATATCTTTTTTGTATGGAAGACATTTTAGAAGAGGACTTAACATTAACAACTTTGGCTATTGCATGAGGTTCTTTATTGTATTTGGTATCAAGGGTATTGTATGATTTGACATCAGACCATGTTCTGTCACATCATATAGATTGGTCTTGTGTTTTGTATGTTATGGCACAGAATGACATGACGTTGTTTGTTTGTCTCCAAGGAAGACATTGCAAAAAGTTCACAATGGATTTTCATGAAATGTTAAGGGAATGGTGTTTGTGCCACATCAAACTAGTGATTTGATTTTGGTGTTGATCCCCATAAAGTAATTTAAAAATAATTCAAAAGGTTTTCAACAGATTTTGGTGAAATTTACAGGGGATGTTGTTAATGGCACAAGGGGAAAATAGTTAGGTCATCCGAATCCAGGTCGAGACATTTCCTTAAGGATGTGTTAACATTGCAAGATTGGGCAGTTTTCCATGTCTCAGGTTACAGCCTGACTAACAATGTCCAATATGCCTTGGCAAAGGCTTGAGGCTCTCTGAGCACTACTAGTGTTTTTAGTATGATGTAATAAGCAGTTCTTAATGGTATTCAGACATTCAAACCTTTTCATCTTTCATGATTCTAAACATATACACTTATTACACTTGAGATTTGTCTATTGCTTATCTCAAACCCCCCACCCACACACACACACACACACACACACACACACACACACACACACAGAAGAATAAATAAGTAACAATATTCAGTTTTTGAAATGCCCTTAAAAGGATCTAATATATTTGACCAATCACTGTCTAAACATGACAAATAAGAGTAGCTGACCAGCCTGGACATCGGACCATGGCCTGTTGTTGTTTTGTTTTTCCTCCCCCACATTTTGCCGTGGTGTGAAAAAACTTGTCTTACTTGAGAGCTGTCGATCACCATGACATGAAAACACTCATGGAAGGTTCTTGGTAGACTCAACCATGTTTTTTATTTCATTTATTTTCCATGGAATGATGTTCAGCCAAATGCCCTGTCCAGCCCTCGCACTTATATCAGCATAAGCGTCAGAGCCAACTTCATCTCACACCATACAAATCTCTCCAAACAGTCAATGTGTTAGAAATGGAATGATCTGCACCAAGTAACGTGAAAAAAATCCAGCACACAGAGGAATGTGATGTCAAATATGAGTCTATTTGCCTCATGTGTGTCTGTTAATGTGATTAAACCCTGTTTAGTCCATCTCCTCACTCAGGGATGCACCGTCAGAGCTCTCTCATTAAGAGAGATCACAGCAGGCTTTGATCAGGGGCTCAGAAAGACCTGCTACGTACACGTCCTCTCCCTAAGCTTCCTCCTCTTTCATTGTGCGGGCTCGTGGCTCACAGGGAAATTGATCTAATCACTTGATAATTCATTATCAACTTGTTTAATTGTCAGTGGTTGAATGTGATCCAGGCCTGCAGTGCATCACACCAACTGCCTGAAAAGTTCAATGATTAGGTCAAATTATCGCTGTGTTTGTGGTCCTGGATTTATTAATTGCCTCTCAAAGTCCCCAAACAGTTCAGGCTGCCAATTAGTCACATAAAAGTTTCTCCATTACGGCTCATTGGAAGAGGAAGCTGCTTTGTGACATTTTCTCTGTCTCTTTTCTCTTTAGGAACTATGGGTCTTTTTTTTTTTCAATTATTGTTAAACTACTTTGGGAAGTCTATTTTAACTTTAGCATGCATTAGAGAATTTGATCCCCAATACATTTAGGTATTATGATGATATATGAAGTTAGATGAACTAATATCAAATAAACAATCAATCAATCAGTCAAACTATTTGTGGCACCTCTCAGATAATATAAAGAGAATATATATTTCTCAATATAAAACGATTTTGAGCATTAGACATCAGGGCTATTTACAAGCACAAGCTTCCAGCCAAACAGCACAGTCAGCTACTTTTCCTGATGTTGACTTAACCCTTAAATTTGCATAAATTTATAAATATCTTTGTAAATAAAGTTATGACTATTTTTTGCTTTCATGGTTTCAGGCTAAGGAAACAGTTTAATTTTTTTTCCAAAGTATGCTATTTATTTTCCATCTACAATCCAAGATATGTCCAAGATATACAAACCCAGTCTAGTGCATTTTTAGGGTATGTGCCTACATTTCATCAATTTTTTTCATTTTATGAGCAATTCATCAGCGTATTTAATTCAGATTTTGTTTTTAAAAGTGAAATAACACAGCAGTAGTTATTCAGATTTGTTTAAAAAATCATGACTATAATGTAAGAGTGTGAATAAAAGAACAACTTATAAATGTTTAAAAGTCAAAAATATATTCCTGTTTTCAATTCCTTCATTCCTCTGGTGACGCTTTAGTTGTATTTTGACCAGTGACACAGCTAAGCGTAAGTTTGCACCTCTGACAGTTGATTGGGGTTTGTCCTGCATTAAGAATTGCATCAAAAGAAGTATAACAAAGCATCAGCAGCAGTATTGGCGACCAGCAAATTGGTAATTCAGACACTGGTATCAGTTTCAGGCTTTTCCCAATCATACATTCTTAAAGATTTGAACAAAGTCCTACATTGACCAAAGCTGCTTGAGATCTGATCCTGTCAGTCTTCAGTAGTAGTGCAAAAAGCTCCATACTGCCTGGTCTGATAGTTTCAGAATTATTTATGTTGGCTCACTTAAGCAAGAAATGAGGGAAAAGGCACTGCTTTTTCATATTTTTTCTCATTAATTGCAAGAAATTCATACTTTCTCAATGTGTTTCCTGCGAAAGCTAATTTTGCATTAACTACGAGATACACTGTGCAGCCTTATTTCTATCCATTTATGGTCTGTTATATTTCATCTGTCTCTTACAGTCCAGCTTATTAAACCTGAATTTTTTTTTATTTTGCATTGTGAAAGGCAACCAGTTTTTTACCCTTTGGATCCTCTTGTCAGAGGTGAGTTGGAAATAGAACAGTCAGGGGTCCTGTTTATGCTGTTATTAGAGTTTTTGTGCGGTTGCTGCTGATAATAAACTACCCTGCAGGTTGAAAATACACCTTTTTTTTCTAGCCTACAGTTATTTATGAGTCTGCTCTGGAACCTGTACACAGCATTTCATAAATCTATACCTCTCTTGCCTCTTAGTTATGTGCTGAGCCCACACACAGTCTTACAGGAGACATACTACCACACACACTTCCTGTAATTATCACCTATATACTGCTTGCAGATGATTCTGCAGTTTAGTTTGCCTGCGTGCTCCTCCTCCTTGCTCCTACTGTGCTGCCATATGATAATGCAGACCTGTTTTTTTAAGTCTGAGTGTACAGGGCCTCGTAAGAGCCATCACGCTTTAGTGTCTCCATAAATTATAGGTGTGATCACTGCTTGGCAGAGTCTGGGCTCCCTGTGCTCTCCTGAAGCTCTAAAAAATGTGTTTTATAGCTTGAAATTCACTCCACTGTAGCTCTCCTCAGGGCCGGCAACCATAAGAACAACTGACACACTTGCTTGCACTTGCTGTGTGCTCCGGCTGAGTCTGCCCCCCTTGCATGTACATAAAACATGATTTAGGGCACAGACACACTTGCATATTATTTTTGTCCATACCATTTTCTGGTCCGACTCCGCCCCTTGTGTTCTGGGACCCAGCTGCAACACTGCCTTTGTGTAAGAACAGCTGGCTGAAAAGTCACTTGAACACACATGTACACACATGCACAAGTGCGAACAGGCCCTCAGTTACACACAGTTATCCGAGGCAGAGCTGAAACAGTCTATTGTCAGCAATAATTGAATGCATACGCTTGTGAGAGAGGAGAGGGGGAGAGTTCACAATGTTCCAGCTATAAGGGGTGAGCTGGCTGTTGAACCACATTGTATTCACCTCAATAATGACATCAGTGTGTTGGCACCTAGACCTGGGTGCCTAGACGGTTTTCACCATGTGAGAGGGCTTTGGAGTGTGTGCGCTGGCAGAAAACAGACTTGGACGGCTTTGAGCTGGATTTGTTGTCATAAAAAGCAAATGCTAACACTCCACCCAGTTACTGTTTCTTTCTCCCTCTCTTCTCCCTCTTCCATGACCAGTACCAAACCAGTTCCCTTTACTGTTGTTTCCCAGCAGCAGCTGGTGTCGCCCAGACACTGTAGTAGTGTTGTTTGATGAACTGGATCTTTTTTTTTTTTTTTTTTTTGAGTAATTTGGGTTTGGTTAGTGGTTGCTGTCTGTTTTCTGTTTTCTCATAACCCCACTCCAGGCTGTTTGTACTGTGATTCATTTTATATTTTACACATTGCCCTAAATATATGCAGGGGTTTGTGTTTTGCATTTTAAATACTGCTGCTATTTTACTCCAAACTAAAGCCCAAGTACTGGCTAAATGTTGTATTGCTGTGTTAAGGTTGTAAATTGTACAGATCTTGAATGTCTTGCAAGTTATTATTATGTAAATGCTTTTTTGTGTTAATCAGCATTGCAAAAACAAGTAAACAGAACAAAAATCTTGTAAACATTAGAATTTATTTCAAGCTATATTTCAACCCTTTGTCAGAGAGGCTATATTGTTCGAGCTTTTTAGTGGCTTAGCTAATAACTATTCTTCATGACATGATTAAAGACAGGGCAGCATATAAGAAGTACTCACAAAACACTTTTAATTTACTTAATGATTATGTTCAAGGACATTGGCAGAAAATGCGTGTCATGTAAGCTAGCATTGTAGCCAACAATGCTTGCTTGGCTGTAGTTTGTCTGGCTTAGGGCTACTCTTGGTCAGATATAGCTAATAGGTTTAATATAGGTTTAATATCAAGCCAGTTACTATAATTTTTATTCTTCTTCATGATATGTGACTGAAATAAATGGTAACAGCAAAAATCTGGTGAGCTCTGGCATATTTCAAGATAAAGCAAAACAGCAGTACTTTGCTGATTTTTCTTCGTGTATTAGCAAAGAGGCTACAAGTGAATTTTATCTCTCTTCTTTACTGTTACATAGGAGAATAAAAACAATAGTCTAACACAGTGGAAGTAGCTAACAAATGGTTTGCAAGACATAAATAATTGTATGTTGTATGTGTTCTTTTTATGTGTGAAATTATGTGATTGGAATTAACAGTCTGATAGCTTGCTGACAGTGTGTTCAGAAGGATGTGGTTTAATGCTAGCCTCAACTTCTGTCAAACTTAAGCTAATAGGTGATCAAACTTTGTAATTGTGTTTAGCCAACTATTATGACAGTACGAACCAACTCAGAGCCATTGAAAATATTGCTGAACTGCATTAAACTTGCTCCAGAGTGGACTGGCCAATCAATCAGAGCAGACTGGACCCATGTGAAGATGGGGGCCTTAAAGTGACAGGTGCTCCAACAGAGCATTTCAGACTGAGTGAGAGTACAGGTGAATCAGGAGCACACAGTGCTGCAAACAAGAACATTTTCTTAACATTAGCTTGTGTGAACATACTCAAATGGAGTCTTCACTAGAAATGTAATCAGTTTATAAAAACAAGAAAGCTAGAAATTTTCATCCTGGCCAACTCAGTGTTTTCTAGCGGTGGTTAAATGTCAGATTTTAAACCTCTGCTAATAGTTAATTCCATTTTATATGTTTTATTCTGAAATATCAGCCCTTTAAGCTCCCTCTATGACTTATATAGCAACATAGAAAAATGGCAGCCTTGTAAATATGATAATTGTATGTTGCAAGGGTTGCAGATAGTTTCTTAATGTAGTTTCCTGCTCACTAATATTCTGATTATCCATTTTCAATCCTTTTGTCTTTATCAATCATTCCTCCTATGATCCATCTTCCCCATCTTTATTCTCACATTTCATTTTCTCACACACTTTTACCCTCTCTCAGCTCATTGTCCATTGATTTTTCCTCCTCTCTTCATTTATTTGCTTCTCTTTCTTGCACTCTCAGCTGCTATGTCCACCTTTCTCTGCAGCCCTGCTCTGGGTGTGGGAGAGGAAGGGGGGGAGAGGGTGAGCATGAGGGAAAGTAACGGAAGAGGGTGGAGAGGAAGGCGAGGCACATAGTTGTGGCCAGTTAATTGAAAGCCAGAAGGTTGGTCAGTAAAGTCCCAATGTATGGGAGTGGTCTGTGATTTGCAGTGCCTAGTTATGTTTGTGCAAGAGAGAAATGTGACCGAGCACAGTTGTGTTAATGGTCATGTCTGTAGCTGTGAAGATCGACAGATTGTGAAAGTTCTTGTGGCTGTGTGAGCATGTGTTGTTATTTTGTGTTTTTTAAGCGAGTGAGTGAGCAAGGCTTATGTCATTTTGTCCAAGAATGTTTTAGTCCTGCTGTCGTTATCGTTGACCATGGTCGTATGCATGAATTTTGTTTTTGTTTTATACCGTCTGTCTAGCCAGTTTTTGCTCTGGGTTGGTCAGCTGTGTCATCTTGTATGCTCACAGAAAAACAACATAAGAGTCAGAAGAGAAGAAAAGGTGTCCTAGTTTAGAGTGGTTGTACATAAGAAGACAGTTTCTCCACTAAAATCAATCCTGTTGCTGAAAATGAGTCGGTGTTGATCATTCTTAATAATCAGTGTTTTTTGTTAAAAACCTGGTCCCCTCCATTAATGTAGCTCCATTGTTCATGAATTTGAAGATAATGTTTGTTTTAATTTTCCGCCATGTGTTGGCAAAATGTGCTATCTTGCATTTAGATTTCTTTTAATTGCAACTCAAAGCCATACCACATGCTACGGCCATAGCTGCTGTGTCCTCTGTAAGGCTCTGTGTTCGCAGAGCTGTGGTCCTTAACCCTATAACACCTGTTGTGTCATATTTGATACATACTTTTATGATGCCTCTATCTAAAATGTATGATCAACAAATTACTAAAAAAAATCATCTGAATACAATCAGATAAATGATAAAAATGCCCTCAAATGGATTATCAGTTGCCAAAAGCACCTGATGTATCAAATGAGATACAAAAAATATATATGTTAAATTTTATGGAAATTTTTATTTTTTAGGATCACAGTAGAAAGTGAAATAAACATTTCAGCTCCAAAAAAATTCGAATTTTCTGGCTGTAATTTGTGTTTTCAGGCATTAAAGGGTTAAGCAACACAAACGTGCACTAATATTTAACTGTCCTAATATTTGACTTGGGTTTTCTCATTGTCTCTGAATTGCATATTTCACACTAGTTGCACTAAATGTGATGTCACATTGAGAATGTGTCCTAAATTCATAGCATGCAAATCTGGTTTAAATAATGTTTTAATAACTTAAATGTTATTTTAAGTTATTTATAACTTTAAATAACTTCTTAACTGTGTCCATGATTAAAACATGTTTATTGTTAAAGAATGCATTTGAAGTCCGACAGTTGTGCTAGCTTGCTGCTAGCATAGCCACTGGTGCTCTGACCAGAAATCATAAAAGTAAAATTGTGTAAGGCAGAATTAACAGGCTATTAAGTGTAGCAATTTATTAACCAATATTAATATGCTTCATAATCATGTTTAGGGTTGTGGTAGAAATAGTATGTAGTGGGCCTGGCAATATTTGGCACAGCCATCTTTGTTTTGCATGATAGGATACTGCTTTTGATGATTAGCTATGTAGACAAATAAGTTGTAGCTAATTTAATTGCAAGTTATTGGTAACTAATTCAGATGTTGACTGGATGGATTGATATGGCCAATGGGTGAAACTGGAGGAAAAGTCAAATTTTTGTCAAACATTCACAGCAAATCTAAGTTTTTAGATGATTCCCCTCAAAGGAAAAACATCAACTTCCTGTTTGAACAACAGAAAAAGTTGAGTGTTGACTTAAGTTGGCTGTAATAATTTCTAACAAGCCATAAGTAAATACACAAGCTTCATTAGACTCTATCCAGTTTGTGTTGAGTTGTGAAATTATTGCCAACAGACTGACCCATAACAAAATTGCCAACCAAAGAGGTATGCTGTATCCAGGCGAAAAACGTCCTGGTGAAATTATATTTTTAGTGTCTACTCTGAAACTCACGACAAAGTTATTCATGTGAGTAATTTGCTGAACAAATTTGAACAGACTTTAAAAGTCCTCCTCCAGCCCGCTGAATCATTCATCCCTAATGGTTTGAATTAAAATGTTTCTGCTGTTCATAGCAGGCTGTGCTGTTTCTCAATGTGTTAATTCTTGTCTGTGTGTGTAAAATCACACCCTGTGTGCTGTAACTGCAGCCGTCTGGTCAGCTCAGGGATAGAGGTCCGAGGTCAGGGGGTCAGTGGTCTGAACAGGAAAACCTAGTCTTGCAGAAGAAAACATTGTAAACAAACCATTACACACCATCTGTGGCGGCGTCAAATCCCTGACCGGCGTGTGCATGTCTGTGTAGGTGTGTGTCTTAGTGTGTCTGAGATCACACCCTTCAACGTATGAGTGAGGATCAGCACACCCACACACACACACACACACACACACACACACACACACACACACAGAGCCAGACGAGGACAGAGAGGTGACAGAGGAAATGACCATCTGCTCTCCAGTGAAGCTTTAATGACCTGCTGAAAGGTTGTCATAGGGTGATGCTTAAAACTGTTCTGTTGTTAAGGTTTAGTTGAGAGTGTAGATTTATTTCATTGATTCCTGTTTTCTTTTAAATTATATTGTGCTTAGATATGTCATCATTCTTCCATGGGTCTCTTTTATGCAAAGATAAGCAGCTTCAAATCGGGACTGCTAAGAATTTGTTAAAAGTGCTATGCCTTAACACATTGCATGATATTCTGGTACAGAATGTAATTAACAAAAAAAGCAGAGTGCATGTTTGCATTTTCACAGGTTTCATATCTATTTGTTATTATTTTTTGAAACTGCGTCTGATGCAAATGCTAGTTTTTAAGCCAAAATGAATGTATCAAGTATTTTTCTTTATGACAAAATTGGCACCAGCAGCCATCAGTTAAAATTTTAATTTATCAATCATTTGAATGGGGTCTATGTTACCTCTGCCAAGGATATGTTTGTGCCAGTGTTTGTTAGTTTGATTGTTAACAGGATAACTCAAAGACTTTAAAATGGAATTTGATGACATTTTTAGGATAGGTTAAAATGGGCCAATTACTTGGAATCTGGTTGTGATCCAAATCTGGATGTGGATCCAGGAATTTCTTAAAAGGATTTGTTAATATTGCAACATAGAGCAGTTTTCCACATTTTCATCAATGAATCATTAAGTGCTCAACAGATTTTGTGGACATTTTCAGGGAATGTTGTTCATGGCACAAGGGACAAGTGATTAAATTTGGTGGTGATCCCAGAATTTTTCCAAGGATTTGTTGATAGTGTAAGATAGGCAGTTTCTCACATTTTTAACATTAACTTGCTCGACAATGTTGAAAATGGTTTGTGCTTTCAGAGCACTTCCAGTGATTCTGTACAAAATAGCAGGACAATTAATGGTTTGGGGATTTAATGTGACTGTCATGTTACAGAAGCAGTGGAGCTTAACTTAAAGTTGAATCTTTTTTGTCCTTTTCCATCTGTGAAAATGTCAAATTTCATAAAAATGTCAAATTTCATAAAAAAAGCCTTGTGTCCTTACTTGTTATGTGCACAGAGAGACACAGTTTTGCAATTTTGTCCATGCCTTCCTGCTCACAAACTTCTATGCTTCATTACCCTGTCAGCAAGTTTACTCATGTAAAACCAACCAGCTATCCTGCTATTACCAAATCTCTCTCTCCTCACTTCATGATTGCCACCTCCCTCCTGCCTCTACTTTCTGTGTCATCCCCATCATCCTTATCTTCTCTTGTATGTCGGCCCTGCTCCTTCATCTACCTCCTCCTTCCTTATCCCATCATATATAACATGCCTCTCTCCTGACATCCAGTACTTTCTTTTTACTTTCACCCACCCACACCTCTCTTTGTTGTCTTCTTTCCTTTAGCTGCCTCTCACACTCCGCAGAGACCTTTCACCCTGTCAAACCAAATAATCTCCACTCTCCTCTTTCTACCGCCTCTCCTCTTGTTCCCTGTTGTTTTTTCCATCAGCACCACCTCCCCTCACTCTCTGCTTTATACCCAACATGCATTGCACCCTGTTGCCAATCTGTCCTTCCTTCACCCCGTTTGGTTTTTGTCCATGGTGCCATCAGCTCAGGCAAGCATCCTCTATGGCAGTGCCCATCGGTCAAACACCTGCCACTGTGAGCACACACCATGAGGAAATGGCCGAGTCTGTTTCTCTTTGTTGACAGTTGTTCAGTTGCATGTACCTAATCTGGTGTTGTTTTATCCTCTGCTTTGCCATCCTGTGAGTGTTTATGTCAGCTTGTTTTGTTGTTAGCAGGACATTACAGACCGGTGGATTAGAAGTGGATGTAGGCTGCACAGCTTCTATTCTGAGATCCCCAGAAGGAGCAGCCTGTTAATTTGGCTGCTAAAAATACAAGACCTCTTCTTTGGCAGGTCAATCTAAGACCCACTGCACAGAGTCGGACTGTGGTGGTGGTGACAGCTCCTTAACTCGGTGTATATGAGTGTACTCTTATGTGTGTTTATGTGTGTGAGTGTACATTCCTTCAAAGCGTGCCTGCCTCCGGCTCAGTGGTGCATGGAGCGTGGTTTGTGGAGCCGCCTTTGACAAGGACTTTTGGACACAGTCTAAGCTGGGCTGCATTTCTCCCTGTCCTTACTACATTTTCTCTATTCACTTTGTTCAGTTATACTCATCAACCAATTTCAAACAACTGCACTAACGAACTGTCAAAAGGAACTAACATAATAACCAGAGTCCAGTGTGGTAATGGCTTTTTTCTGCACCACTTGAAGGCCTGGCATATGTACTACAGTGTTTTTGTGTGGACAGACACATTTACTGAAACAATGCTGACTTAACAGAGAGTGTTTTCAATATGGTAACATTTTCGTCTCCGTGTGGACAGGATGCTCAGTTGTAGCCCCTGTCACTTAAAAATCCCTCCTCATGTTGGCCCAGTCCATTCTGATTGGTTGACTGGTCTACTCCGTGGTAATTGATCAGTTCCTTCTTGGAAATGTGCTTCTGGTCATCTAATGAGTAGTTGTTAGAATTATTGTCGCCTTTCTATCATCTATCTGACTTCTGGCATCAACAAGGCATTTTTGCCCAGAGAGGTGACATGATATTTATAGGGGCACATTCTCTGTACACCTCAGAGATGATTGTGTGTGAAAATCCAAGTAGATCAGCAGTTTCTGCTGTACCCAGACAAGTACATCTGGCAGCAACAACAATGCCATTTACAAAATCACCTTTCATTCCCATTCTGATGCTCGTTTTAAACTTCAGCAGGTTGTTTTGGCCACGTCTACATGCCTTAGTGCTTTGATTTGCTGACATTTGATTTGCTGATTTGCTATTTTTGTTAACAGGCAATTGAACAAGCGCACCTAATTAAGTGGCTGGTGAGATGCTCTAAAAATCAGACAACGATGTTTTTCTCTTCATTTCCCCCTCTTTCCCTTTGTTAATGCTCAGACCAAAAGTAGACTCTGTTAAAGAGACACCAATTACTCCTTGCAGACTTCCAGTAGTTTTCGGCTATCTATGTTTACACTGTTAGTGTAGTTCTGGTCACTTCCTCTGACAGTTGAGAGTGGTCTTATTGCTGTACAGTCAGTCAAAGTGTTTCTATAATGACAGGCTTATTTGTGCATCAGCAGCACCCTCAGTGTAGCTTTTTGACTACCCAACAATCATTATCTCCATCAGTGTAAATGCACTTAACCATGCTCTCATTTATGTGATTATTTTCCACTTTATGATGTTCCTGAGGAGAATATTGTAGGGAACATCTCCATCCCTTATCATGTGATTGCATGTTATTTTAGGACATCACACTCAAATGCATGCCAGACTTTTACTGATAGTGGTTTTGTGTTTGGATATTTGAATTTTCAAGTTATTTTCAGCCACAAGATTAGCTTTCATCACCATGCTAGGCAAATGAGATTATTTCCGTACAAGCAAATGAGTTTTAGCAAGCATTAGTAAATCAGAAAACCTGTTTTGAAGGGTAAGCCCAGGCAAGAATCTGAAGGACTCATGTTTGCACCAACACATAGAAAGGAGAAACAGGGTGTGGAGGAGAAAAAAGAGAAGCCGACTGAGGACAGTCAGGTGGAATGGATGGAAAGTGCGAGAGGCGGAAAAGGATAAATGAGCGGTGAAAGTATAAAAGCTTAAATCAAAAGAATAAAAAATGTATGAGAATCAAGGGGAGAGGGGGAGGAGATAAATGAGAAATACTCATGTAGAGGAGGAGAAGGTGCTTTCATCATGCAGAGAGGAAGGGCAAAGGGAGCATTAGAGATTATTTGTAGGGAGATGGGTAGCATTTTCTTCAAAGCAGCCTTCCTGTTTGTTCTCTCATTTATTTTGTAACAAAGTGAGCATAATCTTCACCTCTTAATGCATCCTGGGCCTGAAGCATTGTGTTTCTGTGTTTTCAGAGTGTTTTTCCTCATGGACTTGTTATGTGAATGCGGTATGTCTGGCTATATGAAGCAGGCACATACATCATGTGAGAAGTAAACAAACACTGGCATCACGGTGTATTCCGCCGTTGTTTCTGTTGTTGTAGGGGTTGGCGCATGCAGTTTAAGGAAGAGGTGGGGATATGATATCACTGTTTCTGAAAGTGTGCGTATTCATTTTATAAATTTTGAAGATTCAAAAACAAGGCAACTGGACTGTGTAGAGTTTGCCTTGTTTTTGAATCTTCAAGATGACCATGACCTGGATGAATGAGAATCTACACAGACATTTTACAAATTGAAACACAAGGGCAGCGTTTTTAGAGCTATTCATTGTTTTGACAAACATGCACCTTCGGACTCCCAAAACGCCAGATCCATGTAGATGAAACGTCCATACAGTAAAGATTTTTTTCAGGTTTGCCTAAACGTGTCTCCAAGTGGACAGCCTCTAACTCTTATTACAAAACAGTCACCTTTAGGATAACAGAAACAACATTCCTGCCAATCACCCAGTCACAAGAACCACCGCACCCCTTCCTCTATAGTTAACATCTTACTTTCTCTGTCCTGCAGTTGTAAACCTTAGAGGTACTATGTATAACCACTAGGAGAAAAAGTGTTCATTTGTACTTGATAGATAACCTTACTCATCAATATTCCTCAATGTTTGTGCAACTGATTAATACAAAGCTGTTTTAGTTTGACTACGAAGCACACTCAAGGTCGACCTAGCTATGCTTCGGCCTTGCCTTTGTTTGATTTCTTCATCCATTTGTGCTCTTTCATCCCTCCTGCCTCATATGTAAGCTCGTTCTCTCGCAGTTTACTGTTTGAAGTTCATGCATGCAGTGTTTTTGTTCTGCTGACAAAGTGAAGAGGGGCTTAGGGGTCTGTTTTAACTCTGAACAGAATTGGCGGATAAGTGGGAGAGAGGAACCTTTCCTGTCTGCACTTGTGTGTGTCTTTCTGTATAAATGAAAGTCTATTTTATTAACATGCAGGATGATTTTCTTGCCCTGGATCAGACAGGTCAAGCAAGGCTTAATAATATTTCATTTTTCCTCTGAGAAAGCAGATTGAGGATCAGAAACAGAAGCTTTAACTCACCGAGTGTGCGAGTCTGCATTGGTGTATCTGGGGTTAAGAGTTTGACAGCTTCATATTTTATCCTCACTTGAGATTTGTGTCTCCCTCCTTCTGTGTGCATGTGTGAATAGGTTTGCACTAAATGATTCAGCATCTATGTCTGCTCAGCTGGGGGGTTGGCTTGTCTGCAAGAGGGCGAAAGGTTTTGTGATTTAATATTGATTTACAAAGAATACTGATTGCTTTCAGACAGACCTCAATTCACTAATGTCTCCACAACAAACATCCAATCTCCTGGTTACTCACACCGTCTTAAATCTTTCCTAATGATGTGCTTGCCTGCAAAATGTCCTCTTTTGTATTAGGGCACACAATAAATTGCAATTTGTTGTTACAACAATATGTGCTAGTACAATAAATCCATCACAATGGTCTTAATTTATCACATTAACTTAGATCATTGTGTGAAAACAAGGTGTGCTCTTTTACACACCATGTATGTTTATGCAGCCATGTGTAACACAAAAGCATCAGCCACTCACAAAGTAATTCTAGCAAATTTTGTGTATAAAATGCTTCAAAATATTTTGTATAGGGAAGAAACATGCTGCAAATAGCTCTTGATAAAAGAGATGCATATTCTTAAATGTTTTTTTTTCACACTTTACATAATTATTGCAATATCCAAAAAATGGAACAATGCATCACATCAGTCTCCATGCTACCAACAGCAAAGGGCAGAATTATGTTTAAGGGCCATCCATTGGCACATAAAGGTCAAGGAGCTTCATAATCATCTTTTAATTGATAATTTAATCTGAATCTTAGGAATACCTCTGGGGGATTTCCTTTAAACTTTTACAAAAGTCCGCCTAAATGCAGGGATTATTTCTTACATTTTCATTTTTATTAATCAAAAGCCAAGGACATGGAGCCTCCTGGACATCTTTTGCTTCATGAACACTTCAAGGGACTTTCTTTAAATTTTGCACAAATGTCCACTCTTAAAAATGAATCACCTAACTAGATCTCCAAGGGTCAAGGTCATGGAGTAACATGATCCTTATTAGCTTGTTAAAATGATCTTCAAACTTTCCACAAAAGTCCAATATGACACAAGGATGAACTTGTTAGATTTTGGGGGTTAATCATTTAACTCTCCTTTCCTTAACACTCTATTTTTCTCCCCTTCAGGACAGCGACATCCAAAAGAAGATCGACCATGAGATCCGGATGCGTGATGGAGCCTGTAAGCTGCTGGCCGCCTGCTCCCAGAAGGACCAGGCGTTGGAGGCAGCAAAGAACCTGCAGACCTGCAGCACCCGCATTATGGCCTATATGTCAGAGCTGCAGAGGATGAAGGAGGCACAGGTCATGCAGAAGGTCACTAGGAGGTCGTCAGATGCGGGGCCGATGGACGATAGGCTGCCATGCAAGGGAAAAGTTGCCATATCAGGTAAGGAAAAGAGTATATCTGATTTTTTTAAAGACAATAATATGAAGGAAGGCTGATCAAGATTATGCATCCATTCTGATTTTTAAATAAAGCCTCAACTCTATAAGATATTTTACTCTATGTTTTCCACTTAAATATTCTTGAACTACATACCAGTCAGAATATATGCACTAAAGATCGGACCTTCAAATGAATAGTAATGGCTCGAATCTGTTTGTATTACACACACTCTGCTGGAAGGGTAATTCACACCAGGGTGTAAAACAACAGGGGTAAAAGGTTTTTAATCCAAGCTGTTCTTGCTATATTTGTTTTTGGCACTTAATGAGAAGGTGAAATAATGAGATGTAAAACAAGGAGCAGCTGGAAGCAACACACATTAACAGTCAGTAGTAGTTTAGCCAGTGTTTGAGGGCAGCATGAGCCGAGAGACACATGTACATACACACACATATCAGTCAAACAGTTAGTCTGATTAACATTTCTGCAATCTAATCCCCTGCCTGATGTCATTACAGATCTTCGTATCCCTCTCATGTGGAAAGACACAGAGTATTTCAAGAACAAAGGAGGTGAGTATATGCAAAGATACTCATTGATAGTTTATTAAAGATTCATGACAGAGGGATTTTATTAATGATTTGCTTCTGTGGGAGGTGGATAGAGCCTCAAACAGTTATAAAACAGATAATTCACAAGATGAATGAGTGTTTAAAGCTGTGCATAATCACAGGGGTTAGTGAGAGAACCTTCATGAATACAGATCAAGAATCCATTTATTTCATCAGTTAGATTATAATACACTGATTCAGACAATTAGGTTAATATCAGAAGGATATTCTGACCCATGAAACTGTGCAGGCGGGCTGAACATGGCAATATTGTAGAACAATTTGGAGCAGACTTCACGATTATGTCGAAGCAGTAATGCTCGAAAAATGAGAGGAAGAGGGAACATAAATCAAATACCTAGGAATAAGGGTGAAAATATCTTATTGTGCCAAAAACAGACAGGTATGTGAACAAAAACCAGGTTGCAAGTAGCAGAGCGCTGATGTTTGTGTGCCCCTCACACAGAGAGCGCTGTCCTCAGATCTGTCCACTTCCATACCTCTCAAATTAAAGCCCAACAGCCCAAAAATAAATTGTAAAAAAGAATAACGAGAACTTTAAAAGCAATCCTATAAAAAGAATAACAATAAATGCTTTCTTAAAAGCACATATTCATTATTGTATATGTCATGGCAGCATTTGTACTTGTGGTGAGTTGCATTATTCTAACATACTTAAAGTTGGGGTATGTAACTTAGATATGACCACAGTGGAAGCAATTGTATTCCTACCCTCCCGCCCATGGTTGTGCTTCTAGCCACACCCTTCCCTTATGCACAACCAGTCCACTGTGTTTGTGTGCCTTTAGCTGCCATTAGCATTATGCCAGTGAAATGTATTTGCAGCTATGAAAATATATACATATATACATACATACATATATGCATATATATGTATACGTGTATATGTATGTATATGTATGTAGCGCAACCAAGGTGCCCAGATTGCGTCTGTTGCATCGCGTGAAGGCCAGCCATGCCCCATCGTGGCTGTACATTGACTTTGCATTGAGAGTCGGCACCCGGGTCACCTGGATCCCCCATGTTACGTTTGGTGTGATCTTAATGATCTCTCATCTGGCTTCAGTAATAAGATGTTGACAGGTAATCATATTTTTTGGGCCAGTTACTCTAAAATAAATTGCATTCTGTAGCTTTAACACAATTAATTTAATGATAAACAGAGTGTATTACTTGTGTAGCCAACATGTACAAAAGAAGTTCAATCTCAATATGACATTGTTTGACTTGTTTGTGACGGCTCAAATCTTGTATAGTTCTGCTTGTGTTTTTGCTCTAGACAAGGCAGTACATCAGTGCTTAATACACAAAAACTCATCTCACATTATTCAATTATTCAGTGACCTAGATATGAGTGCAATAAACTTATTTGTTTGAATACAAAGATTGTATACATTAGGTACTTTTTATCATGCTTTTAGTGCTGGGTTTCTTCACAAGGTACACAAGTTTCAAGATTTTTTTAAGTATCTTGAGGGAATTTTACCTTGGACAAAAGGCTACTGCACAAGAATATATATTAGACAGTACATTGAAAGATTTATAAATACAAGCACACATGGAACAAGGATTTAATTTTTTCTGTTTGGTTGGATTGTTGGCCGACTGAAAGTGAGTCTTGAGGACACCTTGGCCTATTGCTCAACAGAATCCAGCAACCAGAGCAAACAAGCTAAGGGGTTAATTTATCGCATTGTTGGAAGGTGTAAGCAGCTGCTGAGACTGTTCAGTTTTATCTACAAATTATTTAAGTATTAGTAAAGTATTAGGTTGATAAAATGTTTGAAGTCAAATGGGACTTTTGCTCAGCTTTCAGTGCCTGAGGAGTGATTTGCTCAAAAGTAGGGACAAGCTAATGGCACCTACTATCTCATCAGCAGATCATCACAAGACTCAACAACCTTGATTAGATCAAAAACTTGTTAGGCTCCAGGAAAATTGTCCAGTTTAGTTAGGCAGGAAAGTATGTCCTTTTCTTCACTTTAACCTTTTACTAAGCTGCTCTCTACTTTTCCTTATCGTTGTCAGTGTTTCTGTCTGACACTGCTACAGGCATTACAGTGTGAAGAGTTCACTTTAACAGGTGAGCTCTGTGATTTCCATTTGAACAAGAGCAGTCAATTAACTCCCCTCTTCCTTGGCCACTGAGTTTGTTAACTTTCATTTCCAAATTTTTGTCAAACATTTGACAAATATTCTCATCCGTCCAAACTTTCATGATAAATTTGACCTTCCTCTTCTCCAAATTGGTTTTGCTGGCTGGTTAGTTTTCTAACTAGTAGAGAAAGGTGATACCAGATAGTTACTGTATCTTCCCGCCACAAGTTTGGCATCGTCCTCAAAGAACACCATCACTGTGTTTCCATCAAGTGGCAAAATTTGGTATTGAAAATGAAGCCCAAGCAAACCTTCAAAAAGCTCTGGTGTCTTCAATGTCCATTTTAGGTGGGCTGCAGAAGCTTTAGAAGGCACACAAATACTCTGTGTAGAAATGTCAGTTTAACAGCAGAAATAAACTTGCTTACAGCCTGGTCAAAAAATGTTTTTGGTCAGAATAGTTCATGTTTATTCCCTTAGTGTATGTGAGGTGGGTCACCTAATAACTTGTCCATTGTGGTTTAGAGAGGGCTACTAGTTATGCATAACTAGGAACTGATGTGACTACAAGCCAGTGTATTGTAGCTGTTTGCCTCAACTTCATCTTTCTGTCTGTTATTACATTGACCTAAGGCAAGTTCAATATGGCAACCTCTGTAAAATGGCTGGCGTCACTCAGGCTTTGTCCAATATTTTTCACATATTTAGTATAAACATAAAAAGCTCTATACTTCCTGCAGTATCCATAGCTCTGCTGCTGGAGTTGATTATAACAATCTGTTGCCGCTTTGCCAGATTTCTCTGCAGCTTACAGGAATGCATTTCTCTAGACGTGTGAAACTCTTGGCAGCATAACTGGGCCCTCTGTTCAGTCCTGCTGGCTTCACCTCCTGGCTCTGAGCAGCACACAGGCGCTAAACTGGGTCATTTTTTTTGTAGGGCAGAAAACACACCTTAGAATGAAATCTGTTGTGCATTTAAGGAAACGTCAACTCTTTCAGCAAGGCCATGAATAAACTCTTGAATGGTATATCAGAAATAAAGGGTGCACTGAGAATGCATCAGGGAAAATCTTTACATTGACTAATTCCCATTACACATCTTCTCAATAGAGTCAATGCAGGTTAACGCCTGTACCGTCATTAAAGTGGTCTCAGTGCTCATTCTCTCCCCCTTGGCAACTTGATTGGAATTAATCTGCATGACCTGTGCATTTAAATGAACTCAGGAGACAGGTAGGAGACTCCTAACAAAGCTTAATGAGGCTGTTAGTCAAGGTCATTAAGCACAGCGAGCACATAAACCGAGCCCCGGAGGCAAGGAGGAGCAGAGCATGTTTCGGTCTCACACGTCCAATCATGTTTAGAGTGCTGAGCTCATACTCACAATAATACATCTGAATATTAAGTGTCATTATGCTGTACATGCAGGGGCAAAGAACCTTGGTCAGGCTTTCTGCTGTAACCTTGAATTTTAATGAGAGGTTGCATTATGACAATATGGTTGATCAATAAAGGAAAAGAAGATGAATACTCAACAGAAGAAAATAATGCTGTAGAGCAACACTATTTCTATGGCAAAGGAGTATTTATTTAACTGGTGTCTGTTTTTATGGATATGAAAGGGTTTAATTTTTAATAATAAGCCTTAATATTCTTGATGCACGCACAAAAATGGGTTATTAATATATTTTTCTTGTTAACCCTGTATGGTACCATGTTGCCCTCAGGCAACAAACCCAATTTTATCGTGTTACTTCACAGTTCATCTCTTTGAATGATGCAATACTTTAAAAAGGTGGAAAGACTCTAAGGAAGCAATAAAAATGACTTAATTTGTCACATGACACTCAGGAAGCCATATTAAAACCCTTTTTGGCAAACTTTTTTAGAGAAGAAACCGCCTTGCCATTTTGTTCCACTAAAAGCATCAAGAAACATCATTTCCTGTCCATTTTCCATCTAGAAAAAAATACATTCACACTTATAGGTGAGTAAATCCTGAATGTTGATTGTTTAAAACAGTTTATTAGCTAATTAAACAATGAAAACTTTTTTAAATTCAACTGTTGCCCTAAGGCAGCATTGTACCATTACTGAAAATTGCATCAAGGCCACCATGAACCATGATGAAATCATTGTGGTAGCGTTAAGATTTGGTAGTGTGTGTTTAGGTGTTCAAAAGCATACCATTCAGCATATTTTGTTTTGATCTTTATAATTTAACAAAAATAAATTTGATTTTGGTTGAGGAAAAGTAAAGTTCAGGCTATCACTATACTCTGCAGGCCCTACTTCACCAGTGCCAGCACCATCTGTTCGTCAGGACACCACTGACCATTGACCTATATGGTTGGAGAAAAAGGGCCAATGCAAATGCCCTGGATATACGGGTATAGTGAAAAAGCAGTGCACAAAGTGTGTTGCCTACTTATGCTTTAAACAAGCGGTACAATGTTGCCTATATGCTACATTCATAGAAGAAATCTGTTGAATAAGTTCTTTTAATAATGTTTTATGTTTAAAATGAAATGTTTCGTGACTTGATGAAGCTGTTGAATATTGTACACGTTTATGAAATAATTGATGATCAGATGACAAAAAAAAAACGTAACTTATGGACCCTTATGGTACAATGTTGCCTCCAGGCAATGATCCTAAAAACTCAAAAATATTACAAAAACTGAAATTTCTTTAGATTATGTTTATTCAGTCTATTTTAAGACATAAAAACGCTCTAAACATTTTTTTCCCAACTGGGAATGTATAGACTCACCACCTCCCTTTTAATGTTAAATCATAACCCAAATTCCTTGATAAAAATGTAACTAATAAGATTAATTAAAGAAAAAAGTGTACTTTGAATCTTAGATGGAAGAAACGTGAAAGTGGAAAAAAAATCAGGACAAAACAGTCATGTGCATCACTACAGAAGCTCGTGAGGGACATGAACAGATATGATTTGTATTTTTTGCTGTATTCCCTGTGATAACGTGTCAATTGTGGTTGATTTTTTAAGAGATGCTAAGAAATTAAACACATTAGTATGTGAAAACCAACAATTTTATGCTAAGATACTGAGATAAATATATGAAGACCTTGAGGAAAATAACAAAAGTTCACTTGTACATTACATTGTAACCTGACACTCCAGAAGGACCGCTCAACATATTCCACTAGTCCATCTGGGCAACAGCCCAAAGAAAGTGTTTGGATGATTGTTCTGTCAGTCATAATCTCTGTACGAGCAGTTACTTCCACCTCTTCCTGCTCTTATGGATTCTGATTGGGCCATGCCTCTTTGGGCTGCTCACAATCATTGTGAATTGGAGCTTGGTAAGATGGATCTGTCTGATTACAGACAGTTTATAATGGTCAGAGATGTTCCCAAAGCATAAGTTTGAACTTTATTGCCTAAAATATCCCAAAACTTAAATATTAGAGTTTTACATGTCAATAAACCACTCTGCTTCAGCCAGAACAGGCTTTTTTAGTGTGAGTCCTTGTGAGATGTTTCCAACCATACCCCTCTTAATGAGTTTTCCTACTACTACTTTCACTACTGTGCTCTAATGTTAACTGTGGCTGCACGGACTTGCACTTTCACTAGAACCCACTGTGGATTTTTCCATCTTGGGGAGGTGGCATATCCCCTAATGGCATTATTAGGGTATAATATTCTACATGTCCTGTTTGAGCACACTGTAGAGCAAGCAACAGAGTTAGAGAAGGGATTGCACTTACGTTGGAGTGAATGCAGAGTTGTTGACTACATGGCGCAGAGCAGCACCAAACTGACCAATTACCACAGTGTTGACCAGCAAACCAATCAAAGCGGACTGGGCCCACGTGGGGAAGGGAGCCTTATAGTGGCAGGAGTGCTGGCAGAGCATCTTAGACAGAGAACGAATACAGCACTATCAGGGGTACCCAGTATGTGACCACTGGATGGGCTTTTTAACATTCGTGTTTGTGAACGTACTCTAGCAATCAACAAAAATAAAATATGACCCTAATTTAAGGCAAAAACTGACATCTTTAAATGATTGGTTTCCCACTTATATACTTATATCTCTTTTAAATAGAAGTCATGGCCTAGACAGCAAAACAAAAAGTTTTACTCAAAGAACTAACTGCAGAATATGTCGAATAAAGATTATGTTATTGTCTGTAGGGCTTTAGTGTATTATAGCTTTTTTGCCATGATTTTTTTCAAGGCTACACTCTCTTAAAACAGCTCTGCAACCTGCTTCTGGGTCCCAACCCACCAGTTGAGAAGCACTGTGTTAGAAGTGTGAGTGAATTCCCTGAGGTAACCTTTTTTAAAACGTGTAGAGAGAGAATAGAGGCCGGAGTCTTTGTTGCCTCTTTTATATTGTTTGCTGAAACATAAAAGTCCATTGGGCTTTATTTCAACTACTGAGCAACAAACAATGTCTCATAGGAGATCTTAGCACAGGTGGATGTTAGAATTGCTGATCTCATACGCTCTCTGACCTCTAACTCAAACACATTGTTGAAACAACTTGTAAATATAGCATCTAACAGTTTACCTGCATTAAGCTCTACCTTGTGTTCTTTTCAGAGCTGCATCGGTGTGCGGTGTTCTGCCTGCTGCAGCTGGGAGGAGAGATCTTTGACACAGAGATGGTGATTGTGGACCGGACACTCACTGATATTTGCTTTGATAACACCATAGTATTGTAAGTCTTCAGTCTACCTTGTTACCAACCACACACCAAAACTCCCACACAGCCTGTGCATCATGTTAGCATTGTAATGAATCTCTTTTCCCAGTAATGAAGCCGGCCCAGGTTTTGACCTGCGTGTTGAGCTGTACAGCTGCTGTTCAGAGGACGACTTCTCGGCAGGAAGCACGCCAAGAAAACTAGCAAGTAAACTGAGCTCCTCTCTGGGACGATCGGCTGGAAAAAAGCTGCGGGCGGCTATGGAGCCTGGACCTTGTAGTCCTGTTAGCAATGGAGGAGCTGCTCCTCTTCTGCTGCCTGTTCCCTCTGTGCCGTAAGTTCAAAGATTTGAATATATGACCGCAGAGATTTTAAGTTTTGTGATTTCATTTTTCAATTCAAGCGAGATGCACTTTATGAATAAACAAAGACAACAAAAAACAAAGACTTTCAGTAATATTATGACACAAGGAAAGATCATTAAACTCATCTCAAAAAAGAAATTAACAAGCTGAGCCTCAGTGTTTTCATATCTTAACTATCCACAAAACAATAAACACTCTAATATCTGAGCAATTTATATTGAATACACCAGTTTATCTTAACCTATTGAATTCATCTGCAAGAGTTTATATCCCCAAATGTTTTCAATTTATAACATATAGATGTTTAATCAGGGTTTTTTTGTGGATTATTTGTTGTGCATATCTAATAATCTATGTTAAAAATTTATGTTCAAATAGTTAGTATTGCAACCCTTTTTCTGTATTGCTTTTAAATTAACATTTTGTTTGTGCACATTTTGATTTTTTTTAGTAGTTATCTCATCTATTACCATGATTGTTTCTTTTTATCTTATTTTGTTGACAATCTTTTCATGATTTACGTTTTGAAAATGGACTCGTAAAATCAAGTTTAGCTTTGAGTTTGTGTTCAAGAGCTAACTGTTTGGAGACACCATTGCAAAGCCATGGCAAACATGGATTCCTGAAGATTATTTAGTCTCGTCCTGGCTTTCTATGTGCAAGTGCTCATGTTGCATTATTTCTTGTTTTTTTAAACAGCCTGAGGGACAACAAAAAAAAAACAACTTTGATGACAATTTAAATCTGTCATGGCTAACTATTGTCTGAACACTTAAAGTAAGGTCGAAAATGTCGTGGAAAACATAAAAATAATTTTAAAAAGACTGACAATACATACCACAAGAAGGGGGCGTTCATGCTATCTCTTTGACTGAACACAATAATCATTATAATTTTGTTTGTCTATAGTACGTTTTGTCAGTATGTCAAACTAGAACTGGACAATACATTGAGTTTTGATCTCCATTGCAATTTCTGCCTCCCATAACTTTAAACTGAATAACTGAGTTTAAAATATTACAGTGTTACATGACATATTGCACTTGCATATTGCATTTTTAAATATTTTAGGTCTTTGCCTTTTTCACATATGTTTTAATTTATAGTTTGTTAGCCAATGTTCATAATGATCATGTTAATAGCCTTTAATTTAAAGATGGCGTGCGGTACATGTTGTAAAATCACTGCTTAATTGTGTTTAATAAGAATATTCCTTTGTAATTCTTGTGAATATAACAATTACAAAGGAAGTTTGAGTAACGCAATATTGCCCTTTGAAATATTTGAGAAAGAAATTACATCTAATAACACCAATACTTCAATGAGGCAAAAAGTCCAAAACATCAGGGCAGTAATTGTAAATGTGTAAATAGAAGTTGCTTTGAGTCTCGAAGCAGACTTGTATTATTTTCTCCTCATAGCCAAGGCTCTTCATGCAACTTTAACACATAAATCTGACACAGATATAGCATAAATATACTGAAATCCCAGGTTACACTGAAAAAGGTGTCTTTGGCTTGTTTGTGCTTGACAGGTGGAGTTTTATATGCATTATTACAAAAAAAAGTCTAGATGATCAAAAATGGCAGAAAATGGCTTGGAGTTGCAAGGGATAATCAAATAAAAAAAAAACACAAAGTGAGAGGGAAATAAGGGGAAATTTTTAAACAGGTTTAGCATACATAATGATAATGATAATAATAATAATAATAATAATAAGTTTCTGTCTGCTCTCATGTTTTGACAGCGGCCCTAAGTACCACCTTTTAGCCCACACCACCTTATCACTGTCACACATCCAGGACAGCTTTCGCACGCACGACCTCACCATCTCGGGCAACGGTGAGTGACGTCCTTCGCCAGTCTGTCACAGCTACATCTTTGTCTTTCCTCTGACAAATCAGCCATCTGTCTACTGTGCTGTGTGCTCATCACTGTCATGTCCTCTCCTCTCTGCTCTCTGATAATTTCCTCCAAACCGAGTTTACCGTCTGTGCGTCCCCTTGCTCTCCACGTTCTCTGAAAGTCAGCCATTGTCAAGGTCACATCTAACATGCCACGGGTGTTGAGGTGTCTGTAGTGTAAAGCTATAATGATCCAGGCTAACTATGGCCCCAGACCTAGACAGTCAGGCCCCCAGTGTTCTAATCATTGGCCCTTCAGCCTGCTGTAAAGTTTCATTGCTTCACTTCATGACACTCTGTGCAGCTGTCGCTCTTTACAAGCCTGTTCCTTGTGTTGTGTTAAAGGGAGCAATTTGACATCCAGTGTATGTGGTAGGCATATGACTCTCCATGTTTGTGTGGGAATCTTCATGTGGGAATTATTTTATTTATTCATGGTGTTTATTTTTGCCCCTCCATTTCTCTCTCGTCCTGCAGAAGAGTGCTCCTATTGGCTGCCGCTCTATGGCAGTATGTGCTGCCGCCTCGCTGCTCAGCCTCACTGTATGACCCAGCAGATGATGAGTGGATGCTTAAAAGTGAAGGTAAGATGGCAGATGTGTTTTTGCCATTAACAGGAGGACTATTCCTCTCAAGGTTTCTCAAGGTTTGGCTGTTTTTCCTGATTTATTTCTGTACTCTTCTCCTCCTCCACTTCCCTCCTCTCCTCCCATCTCTCTGTGCGTCTCCTCTAAGTGTTCAACTCATATCTGATACTCTTCTTCACCTTGCAGCAGTTGGGAGGTGACCCTCAGAGTTGGGCAAAGGTGTACGCCGTCTTAAAAGGAACCAGTCTTTTCTGCTACCACCGGCAGGAAGATGTAGATGTGGAGGCAAACGTTGAGCCAGCTTTCACCATCGCCATCAACAAGGTCAGCAGGGGAATCACATCAAAATTAGGGCTGAGCTCGAGGATTGATGCAGCCTTACAGAAACAGTGCAGCTGAGCTGTGTTTGGGAGTGCCTCAGGTGTAGGTATCATAGATGTAAGGAATAAAGCTTCTGGATGGATGCCAGTTTTAAGCAGGAGCCAACAAGGAGACTGTGAGCCAGAAAAAGTAAACAGATATGAGCTGTTTTTCTCTCTTTTTAGGTGCCCCTTCACTGTACACATAGCTGTAAGCTGCCCCAGAAGAGTTGTAAAGAGGGATTCTCATACTCAGCCTAAAGCTGTAAATGTTGTTAGAACAAGAAAAGAGTGAGAATGCCTGGAAACAACAGTCTAAGAATCTTTAAGAAATAACACATAAATCAATGCACTGGATAACGTACAATACATCACAACACAATGTGATGCATTATTAACTTTAGGATAACAAATTATACCATACTGCACTATACATGCCATAAAATGATTACTATGAGGCAATATGAAAAGATAACATACAGTTGAATATGTCATAATATGATACATTATGGCATATTTGAGTTGACTATACCTGTTGATACTTTGCCAGTTTAAAACTTGAGCCAACATTAAGACTGTGAGCTAAACAAAAGGAAAAAGACACAAGATTTTTCATACCATAAAGGTGTCCTTACCCTGTGTACATGGCTTTAAGTTCCCCAGAAGAAATGTGCTTTTGTTGCTCAAGCTGAAGGAGTAAATGTTTAGAAGCACTAGAAAAGGGGAATCATGCTTGGAACAAGAGGTCTGAAAAAGCCCATAATAAAAGAAATACAATACACTGAATCAGAGAGAATACGCTACGGTACTGTACAATATATCTTATTATCTATATGAAACTATAGTATGCTGTAGAACACTCTGCAAAAACTATACTATGCCAAAATACAAAAGTAAAAAATGCAGTGCATTAGATACAATAGAATATCGCTGCTGTCAGGCCAGAACCCCTTATCTCCAGTTCTTGTGATTTTCATTTTCTTTTTAATAAAACAGTGCTTTTGGTCACCTTCTGTGTTGCTGAATTGATTTTTACATATTTTAAACAAATTCAAGTACAAAAATAATTTCTAATCAGGACATTACTAAATCTATTCACGTAGTTGTCAAGCTTTTTTCTCACCTCCTAAAAAGAAGCAGTCTTGGAGATATGAGGTTTGTGCCTGACACTGACAGTATGATACATTATGTTGTATTATGTGATGTAACAATGTTTTGCATTACAGTTAGAAATGATACAAAACTAATTTTACTAAACTTAACTACTTTATACTGTTGTACACCATGATCAGTGTTACAATACCTGACAAAACGCTGATACAGTACAAAAATATGTACATTATGTTGTTACCTTCTGACTATATTATTGTGCCATGGTAGGAAATCAACACCTGCCCCCAGCCAAATGCAGGTGTTGTTCTACTGTGACAGGTGAATTTACTGAACCTTACAGCTATAGTGTAGAAAAATGAAGTAACATAAAAGACCGGTTCGTCACAGAAAACAGTGTAAATGAATGCCTGGTTGAGCAGCTGAACAGAGGATTATGTTTATTCACAAAATGAACCTCACACTTTCCAACAGAAAACTACATCAGTGTGATGGATCTCCTCAGATAGGCGGATGAACTGTTAAAAATGAAAATAAAAAATAAAAAAGGATCATATTGTCTCTTTGTTCAAGCTCAATTGTCACTCAATCAGCGATGGAAATTCTAATAGAGGAAAAAATAATTGAATAGAATCTTTTTTTCTGCCTGTGAGCAAAACAAAAAAAACTGCTATACTGTACTGTAATGTACTAAACCATGCAATACAATGCTATACTGCACTGTACAATACTGCAGTATAATTATATTGATGCCAGTCTGAAGCATTAGACAACAAAAAGACTTTTAGTCTGAGTGGTTGAATCAAAATCTGCTTTGTTGGTACTATTATGGTACTCTTGCACTGTTTTCAAAGCCATTAGTCTACCCAGACTCGTCTTAAACAGTGTTTCTGTTGTTGATCCTACCAGAGTAAATGTCTGGCTGGATTTGAGAAGAGTGCAGATGCCCAGGAAAACAAAATCTGATTTTGAAATCCGTCCAGAATCGTCCCTTGGACAGCTCCATCCTGTCAGAAATAATATTTCTCATTCCTTTTGTTTTTCCAGGCAATAAATTAATGAAGAGTCAGTTATCCAGTCTTCATCCTCAGCTCTTGATGATTTTACTTCCTGCGTCTCTGAACTCCTTTTGGGCTTTTCATTCCTTCCACTGTGCCTCATTTGGCCTTTTTCAGACCCTGACCCTGAGCTTCCCAGCTGACCTGGAGCCAAGTCAGTCAGATCAGATCAAATCTTTGTTAGCATGCAACTTTTCCTTAAGAGGACTGAGGAGGGAGCTCAGTGTGAGGAATAGAACAACACTGTCATCTAGTGGCTAAACACCATACTTGTTACATTTGGAGTAGCACGAGGAGGTGGGAATTGGGAGTCTGCACCTTTTGTTGGGTAATTGCTGTAGGGAAATGGTTTGGAAGAGGACTAATTAGCAGCTTTATTAGTCAGGGCTTATTTTCAGTGGGGACTCACAATTACAATTGCTGTAATGATTACTTGTTGCAGCATATAATTTTGTTCATTCACGACTGCTGGCATTCATTCCTGATTGTAGTCATGTTGCAGTGAATTATTATATTTTCTGTTGCTCTTTTCAGGAAACCAGAATACGTGCGTCAGAGAAAGACCCTCACAGTAAAGCTCAGAACATCTGTATTAGTAACCATTACGGAGGAGAGGAGGTCACACACACTCTGACCACAGACAGTCGTGAGGACACACACCGGTGGATGGAGGCCTTCTGGCAGCACTTCTATGACATGAGTGAGTGCTTATCATGTAGTAACACAAGGAGGGGCCTCTTATACATGAATCATTTTAAAGATGTGTAGAGAAGCGTGTAGGCTTGATGAGTCAGAAGTAATATTTATTTTAAACATGCAGGCCAATGGAAGCAGTGCTGTGATGACCTGATGAAAATTGAACTGCCATCACCCAGAAAACCAGCTCCTGTCACACCTAAACAGGGATCACTCTATCACGAAATGGGTAAGACCCTTTTCTTCTTTAAAACTTTGATAAGAAACATATTTTGATGAAATGATACAGTGTGGTACAGCATGATTAACAGTATGAATTTCGTCCTGTATTATACTAGAAGTATTTAAATATTAAAATTCAAGAATAATTAAGAAAAAAGCATTGGAAATTATATGATATAGAAAAAGAAATGGTTATATAGTGTCAAGTCATATACTACACTTGTATAGGTATGTTATCCAGTGTATCATAGAAAACAAAACAGAAAAAATATCCTAATATAATTTAATATGAAATGCTGTGATGTGAAATGGTATGACAGATTATCATGTGATTTTATGATTTTATATCATATAAGATGTAACATGATATTAAAATACATGATACAAATGATGTGATGTAAAATGATTAGACACAGCACAGAGCTGGGAAATTAATCCAATTTTAATTGAGAATACAATTACTGCTTTTCACAATTGAGAAAATAGAGTAATCTGTGATTACTGTGCCACATGACATGTTGACCTTTTTTTTCCGTAATTATTATTAGCATTACTTTTAGGTATTTTCATTTGTTCTGTTCTTTGTTGTTCAAAATGATTGTGTTAAAAGAGTATAAGTTCAATGAAAGCCTGTGGTTTGTGTTCTAAAATCAATGAGTAATCAAGTTTCCTAATTGTGTTATCGATATCTATTAAAATATTCACATTTATGATTTTTGCCATAAGTGAGCAGCCCTTATACAATATAATATGATTGCAATGTGTATTTGTTAACTGAATTATACAAATAAATTATACAAACAACTGGAAATATGATAAGAAAACATGTTCACTTAATTGTATGATGTGGTACCATGACATGTTGTATTCTATTCTATCATGCAATGATACAATATGACGTAGAATTATGAATATTCAATATTAACAAAATTTGATATGATACAGTATGACACTGTACATGATCCAAATGTTATACATGATTTGCACTGTTCTTAACTTTAAGTTACTGCCTAGAAAATGATTCAGTGTGAAATTTTTAAAAAAATAAATGTTCAAATCCATATGATGTGATCCTTAATGTTACAGCACTGAATACAGCTGGAAATTTGCACTGCTGATACTGTATGATACTATACTTTATCTTACTATTGCAGTCTATGAAATGCCAGGCTACGCTATGTGACACTATCATACTGCAACATTAGCACCAGTGTTGTGCATAAACACACTAAATGAGTGTTTATATCCTTTATTAGAAGAACTCTTTTACACAGAAAGGGTAGCTCAGTGCATTAAAAAACAAAAAACATTATCTTGTTGAATTTTGGACAATGAAACGTGTTTATTTGTGTTTCTTTTTCATTGTGGATTTGAAGAAAAGCCTGAACGTTTGAAGTGCAACTGTTATTTAAATCTAAAAGGGTTGGAAGTCTAAGTCAAGTACATTTAAGGTTTAAGGTTTGTGTCAAGCTTGATGCTCTGGTACAATATGAGGCTTAAAAAGTATACTTCATCACACAATACTATACTGACCCAGTTCATTAGTTATCATTCAGCTATAGGAAGGGACATGATAAGATACTCACCATCCTGCTGTTTTGAATGCACACATTAAAAAAACATATTAATAAAATTCTGCTTCACAAAAAGATCAAGCTACAAGAGAAAGTCAGGGAGAGAACTCACTGTGGCTGCTCTGCATGTGACTGTGTGTAGCTCTGTTTCTTGAGATCCACGTGCATGAGAGATGCTTTTATACTAAAGTTTTCCTCTCTTGATATCTCAAACTCACACTCTGCTTTACTTCTGTGTACTGTTGGTAGAAATGGTCTTATCTATGCCACGCTGACTCACTCTCTGTCCTTTGTTTCTCTGTCCCTCTTTGTCCTTTTCAATTTTCCCCGTGTGTTCTGAATCAATCACTCCTTGGCTGACTCTTTTGTCCTCCTTTATAATTTCCTTGCCTTCTTATTCAACATTCATAATCAATGACACGTTTTTTTTATCAACTTTTGAAATTAAATTTGTAACGGGTGATTTGGTTTTATTCCCGAATATTTGTTCTCTCATCACGCACTAACTTTCATTTACTCAATAAACACACGTCCACTCTAATCGACTTCCTTTCATGACCATCATCACACACACAAACCTGAACTCCACCTGTTGCACACTTCCTTTCCTCTCCGCTCTGTCTCTCCTCCTCCCCTCCTCTTGGTTTTTCCTAACCCGCCCTGGCAGCGCCTCTTGCCGCACCCTCCTGCGAGGGTCTTCTGCTGCAGGATAATGCTGTGTCTGCTGAGATTCGTGCTCTGCTCTCGTCCTATTACAACGACAGGTGAAGTAACAGGAGTAGGGCTTTGCATAATTCTGAACAGTGAATGCTGCTGTCCAGGACTTCCTGCAGATTTATAATCAGTTGTATTTGGCTGATTGTGTGGAGATTCAGTGGAAAATTAAAGGTCCTTTTTTTGTCTCTCTTTTAATTTATTTTGTCTTTGGTTGTGATGATTCAACCTGAAAAGGTAATCAAAAAGTGCTAACACTTTATAATACGTATATAATGTGTTATAATGTGCTTAAAATGCTGTGTAATCAGAGTTATAAGCACTTTTGATCATTTATAATGCTTATAAATAACAATCATAGGTCATTGTAATGCCAGTGTTTTGAGCAATAACTATACATATGGTGTGTTGAATTGTGCATATAGCTAGAGGAAATTATGAATATTTATAATGATATATGACAAAAAAAAGTCTGACACACTGAAAAACATTCTATAAATATTAATGAGGTTGAGATTGGGAAGCTTAATAATTGGTTGCTGATTGATGGAGAGGGTTGAGAGTAGATAGGTTTTGACTTATTCTCACTCCTTTTCAGACATGTAACATTATCTAGTGTTAATTTTCTTTTTTTCTGTCTGTACTTTTATTTTGCCTTTTGTTATATGTTTGAAATAAGCTTATCAATCAATCAATGTGGTTAGGTGTTAATACATATAGGGTTATCACTGACTTTAATCACTAAGATTAAAGTTTATTGAGATGTGAATTATGAAGGGATAATTCAGGGTTTTTTTAAGTGGGGCAGCGGTTTGTTGAGGTTTGTTTCAAAAGTAAATACAATATATTAAGTGTAAGCCCCTTTGTTTCTGTACCACTTAGGCGCACTGCATAGCTTATGTCTTCCCGCTGCCTCAAATTTAGAAATTTACTTGAAGCTTTTGGTCCCATCCGCAGCAGTGTATACCTTTGCTTCTGTGTTGCTCTCCTTGCATGGGCAGAGCCAATCAGAATCAATTTTGCCATTGTATTTACCCGTGAAACGTACCTTATACAGCCTATCAGTTAAGTAAAGAAAGTATTGGGTTGATTAGCAGAATCAACAATGGCAGTTCTTTCAATAAAATCTCACAATGCTTATGAATAGGGGTATATTACCAACAAGTTAAGCAACTAGCAGCACCTCTTTAACAGCTTTTCTCCCTCATTTCCTCATAAACATCTTTGTTGACATAACAGTGCTATACTGATAGGCAAGTGAACCTTGTTGGGCAATAGTTAGATTAAAATGCCAGCTCAAATCATAGCAACATGTGATCTACAATTTCCGTGCTCTAGGCTAATTTGTCCCCTTTCATTATTGGTGACAGCAGCTTCACTGCACATAGTATGCTAATATCACCAGTTACATCTATATACAGTGCCTCTGTAACAGACCTTTAGCTGTGTGGATCAGTGTTAGCCCTAGCAAACCAATCCAGACGAAGTCATTTTGGACTGTTTACAGTCTTAGTAGGGGTGTGCATTAGAGAGGACAGTATCGCATGGGCAGAGTAATGCCTAAAAAGCTGAAATCCATATCAGCAGGTATGAAAAATTACAACCGATATTTTGGCTGCACACATTGGCCATATATATCCATATATTGGCTGTCATGGTGACAGAATTAACAAATGTACCATGATGTTTTACCTCATCATCATTGAATGTCCACTTTTATAAATCAAAAGTGTGATTTTTTAAATAATAAGATGCTTCATATCTATTTCTAACACAAATAGGCCACCATAAAAGGAACATGTTTATTTTAGCAAATAGGACTCTGTATGCCCTTGACAAAGATCAACGGTATCAGCAAAACAGAGGTCAGAGATGTCTGCTTATTGGATATCTGCAAAAATCAAATTTCCTCCATCCCTGAGCCTAAGCTTTAGGCTATCAAATTGTTGTCTGTATGCTTTGAGGAGCATCTACGCCTAGCATTAAGGATGATGGTTTTGTTTAGAAGTGCCTAGTTTGTATGTATATGTGCAGTTTAAACTGGATCTTTGAGTTTATATCAAGAGAAGGAAGATTAGATTTAAGACGAACCAGTTGTTTCAGTTTTCTGAGTCTGAATCAGAAATTAAGGCTTAAGGACAGTATCATACAGCTTTTAATCAATGACTCTTTTTATACCTCCCCCTGCAGTTATTGAGTCATCTGATGACCTCAGCAGCACTGTTTCAGACATCCTGGCTCGGAGGATGCAGGAGCTGGAGCTCCGCAGCCAGCTAGGCAACTCCTCCACCTGGATGTCTGTGTTTGAGGAGAGCAACACAAAGAGCGCTGGCCGCCACCGTCCTTGTACCTCTCGCTTCTCAGGCCACAGTCCCTGTTCCCCTCACCGCCTGCCCCGCAGCCCCACCAGCCCCCACCGCTGCCCGCAGCTGACTCTGCTGTCCTCAGATGCCAGCCTGACCTCGGACAGTGACAGCCACTGCAGCACCAGCCCCTGCTCCCAGCACCACGGCTGGCCCGAGCAAACCTCGAACTTCCCCCTCCTGTCGTCGTCCCCCTCCCGTCTGAGGCCTCGCACTTTGTCCCTGGACGCTAAGCTCAGCACTCTGCGAGGGAGGGGTTATGGAGGAGGTGGGGCCCTCCACTGCCAGTGCCAGCCCCCTCCCTCATCATTGCTCCCCCAGCACCCAATCTCGTCTCGCTCACCTCGGTCACAACACAGCACGCAGACCACACTCTCCTGTTCCAGCTCCACCTCCAGCAACAGCTCCAGTAACAGCGAGGGCAGCCACAGCCCTGAGTCCTCAGAGGGAGCCACCTTCTCGAGACCATCCCCAGCTCGACGCAGCCTCAGGTCCCTCAGGGCCAGACTTGATCCACGTAACTGGCTCCAGAGTCAGGTGTGAACTCCTCCTGGATGACCGGATGTTTAACTCTGGTCTAAGAGCGACAGTGCTCATTAACGCATGGTTTAACTGGCTTAACACATGTGAACTGACCTCAGGCTATCATGCATGGCCCTGAGGAGGATAAGCTGTCTCTAACCTGCCTCCTGCTCAAGGTTTGATCGTAGAAAACCCTCCTGGGACTAACTGGAACATATAAGACAATCACTGCAGGAGACACTTTTTTGTAGATGGTCCAAAACTTACTGGGAGGTACTCTGCACACCTTGAAAATAATGGCCATGCTGCTTGTTAGAAAGTGATGTCAAGCGCTACAGATTTCCTCAAATAATGTCTGATTCTAGTTCTGAGACTTTACAGATTCATATTATCATCTGCATCAAACATCTTGGCCATTAAGAAGACATCAAGGTCATCTCTGTTAATGCACTAGCAATGTTTCAACTGGTTGTTTCTGATCTGTGTTTTATGAATAAAGGTTTGCTGTGTTTATGTTATGAATGCCAATGAGCATGTGGCAGGATTAACATAAGATATAATAATAATAAGTCAGAGGGGAAGGGAAATGTTGATGTGTGTTGCCTGTACTGTGATCTACTTCAGTGTACGTCTCTAATGATTCCTATGACAGGTAATCTCTATGGGTTTTCCTCAAACTACTATGCACACTTTTTTTGGTTTTTCTTTGCATGATTCAACTTAAAGTTGAGCTGTTAAACTACTTGAGATCATTTCAGCAATGAATCTGGTGAAAGCTTCACTTTATGCAAGTGCTCATACATACTGTACTGGTTATTACTGTGATCTTATTTTGGGTGAAAGTCTGCAGTCTGGTCTTAATCTTTACACTTTTATCTGCAGATTATGTGCAGACTTCTGTTAGCCCAGGGTAATACCTCCATACATTAAAAGAATAAATCCTAGAAAAGAAGTGTCATTAATCAAATAAGCTACACTTAAAAATCTGACACACTGCAGCGTGATGAAATATCAAGACAGAAGGTTTTATATAGATTTTGAAACATAATCTAACCAAATATTATGCAGGGCAGAAAAAATATGTATGTAAAGAGTTATCTTTTGTAAATCCAATAATAGGATTCCAGTAGAAAATGAAAACTAAGTTCACATATTTTTACAACCCAGTCAAATATTAGTCATGATAAATTATTTATAATAACAATAATGTTAGTTTACACTGCCATTACTTGATTTATTATGTGAGATACTGTTACTTAGACCTTTGAGAACAGTTGATTCTAAGAAGAAAACAGACTCGTCTGCAGAAGCACCCATGTTAAAACAAATCCTGTAGTGTCCCTGTCAGGGCAGTCGGACTTTTCTGTCTTTTTGTTTACCTGTTTTGCTAACTTCTCCCTCCTGGGACTCTCAGAACTCATGCAGACATTTTTACTAAGAACTGAACCTGCCAGATTTTTTTATAGAAACATTTGTTACTGTAAATTAATTTTTATAAGTTAACAAATAAACCTCCTCTCTCTGTCTTTTATTATGTTATTGATTTAATTTTAAATGCAGCTATATTGATACCAGGTTGTTAAGAGATGATGTGCAGGTCTTTAACTGTCACCCATAGATAACATTGAATGTTATTACCTTGACAGAGTTTCCCTGTTATAGCAGGCTTTGTGTTCTGCATGTGCACCGTTCAAAATGCTAAATGAGAATTGTGGAAATCTCATGTTAAAATAATATAACATTAATTAAAATAAATGTTCTATCATTAAAACTGACTGGTTTTCTTTGCATATTTTGTTTGTCAGATTAAATTCAATCTATGAAAGTTAAAACCACTCATTAAATTTTAAAAAGTGCAATTAATTGCTTAAATCTAACAGTTAATTGTGATTGATTGCAAATGTATTAGCTTAGAAAACTTTATTTTAATACAAACACTAAAAGTCTGCATTGACTGTGTGCAGCAATTCTGACAGTTTTTGAATTAGTAAACATATTTAGGCCTATGAGTGTGCTCTGACCTTAACTTTTAGATTTATTCAGAGGGATGAGACTGCGGCCAAGTTCTCACACAGTAATGAATTTAGTGTGAAGTTCTGTCAAACATCAGGAAATATGCAGTAGTGCATGAACAGAATAACTCAAAGTCTGTAGTTTATTTTTCTTTTTGCATGTGGCCCTCTGTGGGAAAAAAAGCATTTTGACACCACAGATACTACATGATTATTATGCTGACAACATCAAGTGTCCTTGTTTTCACAGTTAAAGCAAAAAGACATTAGGCTACGTTCACACTGCAGGTCTTGATGCTCAATTCTGATTTTTTGTTTAATCCCATTTTTTTACATGACGTCTCACTCAGCACGCTGTGTTTATGGCAGTGCTACACATGTCAGCGTGTGTGTATCGGTCTTGAAGTTGCCAACAAAATTATGACAAAGTGATAAGGAGAAGAAGATTGGGAAAAAGACAGCAGACATTTAACAATTGTGCATCCACACATACCTCTGTCCAGAGGTATGTGTGGATGCACAATTGTTGCTTAAAAACTTTTTCGTTTATCACATTTGAGGTGTGACAGTGCCTGCCCACAGAAATGTCTGGGCCTCTGAAAGGACTGGTGAATGAGAACTCCTCAGATGTCATTTAATTATATCAACCCAAAATATTAACATCATTAAAATAAAGATTGTACAATTTCAGGAACACGGGGCTTAGACTTTGAAACAGGCAACAACAGATAAAATGTTTTTTTCCGCTTTTAAAAAGAAGTGAGACTATTTGTGTTTAAAATGATAGAAAATCATGATCTAAACATGTAATTCAACACAACTTTACTTACCCTGATGGGGCCCTACATGACTCTGGGCCCCAGAAAGCTTTCCCCTTTCATCCACTCTTTTGCACAGCCTTGGGTCAACCCTCCATATATTTATAAACCAGACAACACTAGTTGGCCAAAGGAAGTGTTCTCACTTTAACATCAATACCATATTCACACTCTGCACTTTGAGCATATGATGGATCATACTCTATCCACTTCTACCCTGCAGCAGTAAATCCCACAGGAAACCCCACCTTATATGAGCAATTGAAGAAAAGCCTTAGCTCTGCACAGAAGCTGCAGTAAAGCATGAGAAAGGACAGGTAGAACAGAGGCTTTATTTTAGTGTTTCCATAGCAAAGCCTTCAATTTGTCAATAGTACAAAGCACTGTTACAAACACAGGAGGTAGTCGACACAGAGTCTTCACTGAGCATTGTAAAATGCATAGAGAGATACTATGGCCATAAGGACTCTTGTTTGAAATGCCTCAGAGGAGAACCTTTAGCTCCCTGCTTTCAGTTTGCAGTGCAGATTAGTACGATTATTGTGCTATTATAACTTCATTACTGCTTAAAGTATAAAAACATACATATAGTCATATTTAACTCAACAATACATATTCATCAGTATAGAACAAAATCACACTCATAAATACTTTATATTATATGCTTCATATGATGCTGATTTATGTAACCCAATAGTGGCATTTTTAGACAAAGTTTGGCAATTACTTAGCATCTGTTGGATTACATAAGTGGAAGAACAACATTACATCAAGTTACAGATAAATAAGGGGTGTCAGGCGCCCTCACCATCTTTCATGTCGTCCATATTTAAACATCTGTGCACTTGTGCTTCCTCCAGTTCCACACCATCTTCTCTCATTAGCAGGTACTCCGAGGGTTACACGCCCGCAGAGCCACCCCAGCCAGAGTTCTCCAGGCAAACGTGGAGACCTTTGCGGGGCACGTGCCAGCTCTGCTGATGTATGTGGTTGCAAGCCGGTTTAGCCGCTTCGCGCCAAAGGTGTTGTAGTGTCCTGGGAGGACTTGGTCAACCTGTGACATGGATGTGCCAGATGTTAATCATCCAAAGTAATGTTCACTACATGTTACATTGATAAATAAATGATACTGGGTGCCTCACTTCAACATCTTTTCTCTGGATAATGTTCTTCCTGCAGTCATGTATGGTACATAGTTCCAATGTAAGGATGATTTAAACATAAAGGTTAAAAGCAACCAACACAACTTCTGATTTGGAATTACTGAATACATTTCTGACATTTACAACTTAAATATTACATGTGTGTTTGTTATAGGGTTTCATATGATGAGCTTACTTCCTTAAAATATCTTGTGGTTTAACTCTAAAAGCAATTAAATTGTGGACCAAATTTCATTTGTTTAAACACAACTAACCTCCACACCAGTTCTAAAGGAATTTAGCTGCACTGACTTTCAGCCTTTTAGAACCCTTTGATCATTCAATAACTCATTATTGTTCTTATTATATCATGTATATTATGTATATTATATGACATTATCGTACTTTACAGCCTTAAAAGCATTTTTGGAATTTCTTTAAACTTAGACACAAACTGAAGTTTAAAATGAAAGCCACATATTTTTAATTACTGGCTTCTGCTCAAGCGCTTCAGAAGATTTGGTTATAAAAAATAAAAGCATAAAAATGTTTTAATGTACTTTCCTTAAATCTCTTGGGCACACTGAATTTTCAAAATGAAATCTATTTAGTTTTAAATAATTTCCTCTGATGGACTGGAATTTCAAAATAACAGTTTATACAGACCCAATCATTTTTCAATTAAATTCATAAAACTCTTGGTTCTGACAGATTTTCTAATTAATGGTTAATTCTAAAACTAAATTCCCCTTAAAGGTGAAACATTATCCTTCTTTCAATAAGCTATCACTTGTTCCAGATGTCCCAAAGGCATACTTTTAATGTTACTTGCCAAAAAAATCCACTCATTTATTAGAGTTAGTCACACCTATAAACCCCTCTGTTTCAGCCCTGCTCAAAACAGGCTGTTTTAGAATAAGATCCTCCAGCTGAAGGCAGCTATGGGCTGATCAAACACTTGATTTAGAGGAAGTCTCCCATCTGGGGGATGTTGTTTATACCTTAATGACATCATCAGATTAAATATTTTCTGTTGCTGAAGCAACAGAGGGAGAGGTGGGATATTTCCTGTGTTAAGAGCGAGGGGGTTGTAGACAGGCCATGAACACATATTTTATCTAAAAAATATTTCAAAAGGTGTATTTTGCATAATTTGGTAAACTGCATATACTGTGCTGTGCTTCCCACAGATAAACCATACTTGCACTGGCCACGCAGGCATATTTGTGGCCAGTCCAATATGTTTGCCTGCCATTTTTCCTTCTATTATGTTTTAAATAAAACTTTGTTATGCCTTTGTTTATGCATTTTTTTGCAACTGTCTGCTGTCTGTATTATTCAGCACTCCACTACTGAAGGATAATGATTTTGGATCCATTCATGCTGCCTCTTTAAGGCGTAATATTTACACCCCTGTGACAAATCTCCTCCACTCTGAACCCTGTGGAGTTAGAATGGGGGGAGCGAGTTGACCCCTATTTTCTTGTTGTCAGAGGTTTTATCAGAGGCGTAATACCGATGAGAGAGGGGCTTATGGACTCAAAGCACCCCGAGTGTCGCTGCCTTTGTGTGTATGCGGACCATGGAAGTAGGACTTATCCAAGCCTCGTCAGACTGTGAACTGACAGAGATATCGAACCCTTGTGCAATTAATGGGAATGTCTCCAGGTGTAATGCTGAGGGAGCTTTGTTGGGGCACTTTAGAGCTCACCTACTGTCACAACAGAATACCACATAAAGTGTTTAGAAATGGCGATAATGTTATTTGAGTGTCTTTATAGAGCATACTGCTGAAAATACAACAAAAGGAGAACAGACAAACAAAAAATACCCCACTTAGTATCTTAATCCCCCCAATTTACAGTATCATTCTGTAGGAAGCACAGCTGTAATATGCTGTGGTGTCGAAAGCATCATTGCATACATGAAGTACTGTGTATTATTTCTCTAAGAGAAATTATGTTATTTTCAATCAGAGCTTATTTATACTAACACAAGGAAGTGAAATGATCGTTTGAAGTGGCTGAGCCAACTATAGTGTATTTAAGTGTTACCTGCTCACTGTCCACCAGCCCCACCAGACGCTCACAGCTGCTGATGTAGTCACTGACCCGGCTGTAGGGCAACCAGTCAATCATGGCACCATCGTACACCACATCCCCGCTGAAAAGTAGCTTATTTTCACGATCATGGAGGCAGATGCTTCCTCGAGAGTGACCAGGCATGTGTAGCACCGTCAGCTGTCTGTCCCCAAGGTTAATGACATCTCCTGTACAAGGAAAGGGAAATACAGTGTTAGAAATTCTCAGAATCATTCACACATACTTCCTTTCTCTTTACTCACATGCTGGCTCCAATCAAACCCGGCTACCAATGACCAAATTTCACTTCACATTACTGTGATGTTCAGCGCCTAGAACTTGCAGTTTATAATTGATTTAGTCCAGATCAGGCTTCAGCTTGACAGGAAAGTGAAAGTGACACGCCGTGCAAGGAGATGGTCCATCTGCACTGCAGCAGTGTCTCTGACACAGCACAGTAGCTCCCTGTATTGACCAATGATGCAGAAATTACACAGCAAGAATACTAAAGATGGAAACAGGTCCAGTCCTGGTCCAGTCTTTTAAAAACATTTATTTGTGATATTATTCTGCACAAAGACTGAAATAATAACTAGATTAATGTTAAGTTGAAGAGTTATTGATGGTTCATTTCTTTGAGAGATTGATCAGGTGTGTAACTCAGCAAATTGGGTGATGTTTGAATCAGTGCTGTGAGGGCTGTTTTCATTTATTCATTTATAAAAGCCACCCTATAGGGACAATCAACATCAGCAATTATTTCCTTTCACATCAAAACAGAATCAATCTATCTATCAGTCAAGATATGCATCTATCCCTCCACCCACCTATCCTTCTATCAATCTATCCATCAACCCTTCCCCACTTATCCACCATTCATCCCCCTCTTGTCTTCCTTCAATCCATCCACCGTCCCTCTTCTTTTTATCCATCTATCCATCAACTCAACTACCTACATATCAATCCATCCATCTATCCTTTCTTTCTGTCATCCTTTCCTCCCATCATTTAAGCATACATCCTTCTGTACGTCCTGCATTCACTATCTTTTAATCCATTCATCCTCCTTACCCCTTTTTCTCCTTCCTTCCATTCTTCCACCCATCCATCTACCTACATAGTACGCACCTCCTAACCCATCCATCAGTCCATCCCCCCTTTCTTACTGCACTATCCTTTCATTTAACCATACCCCTTCCTACCATTGTTTTCTTTTTTCTCATCCATCCTTCTTTTATCTCCTATTCATCCATCTATCCATCCTTACTTTTGCCCTTAACTTCTATCTTCCTTCTTTCCTTCCTTTCACCCTAGGCTCAATCCGCCCAAATCTATCAATTTAACTATCTATCTATCTTTGTCTGTTTTCCCAAAGTTATTCTAAATAACATTTAAAAAATAAGATTACAGGACACTGCACAGGACAGTCCACGATGTTTTTAAAACTTGCCATTGCTCAAACTAAACAGGCACATTTTGTACATCACAAATAACACACTCACACACAATAAACTGGTTAAAAAGCTGAGTGTATTTCAAGTCTCTGTACACATCAGAAAAAGAGACAAATATTGAATGAGTGAATGACTGTCCTGATTTTAAATATTGTTTTAGTTTCCCAATAAATACCTAATAGGTGGCACAACCCCTGATATCTCTGACATACACCACCCGCTGACTAAATTTAGAGCTACAACTCCCTAATGTTTATCCTTTCATGTGATTTGTTTCTCATGTCTCCCTTCATTTTATCTTGGCTGTAATATAACCCCAAATCAAGAGCTTTGATAAATGCTGACCTGCAAACAAAAGAATGAGTTAAGTACGAGCCAACAAAACAAAGCTTTTCTTTCAGTCTATTGTTTTACACTGTGTAAAGCTGAAGGTCGGACTTTTATAATTTGCCTGTCTTTGCTCTCTTTGCACAGGCCATCTCGTGTTATGTAATTAGCCTCTTATACCAATATAAGTATGTTACGTCATCATATCTCACCCCTCACATGCTATATGCATCCGTCTATAAATGCATATTGTTATTGATCGGGTCATATCTAATCTCTACAAAAATTCATTGTATGCTGAGACCCCCTGTGAGGATACAAAGGAGTCCTTATGGAGCATGTGCAAACTGCTGAGAGTGCGCACCCACTAAATCTCAGATCTAATGATATCGACCATGATGCCTAATGGATGTGAGCCTTTTAACTTGATCCTTGATTACAAATACAGCTATCTATCATAAATCACATCTGCATCCTCTACCCACCCTCCTGCAGGATGTGTGTGGGCTGCACCGCCTTCACTTTGTAGTGTCTAGCCCTCCATCCCGGGCTGGGGGCCTCGGCTATCTCCCTGTCGCTGAGCCAGGTGACCGTCTCGAAGTTGTCTCCGTTGGCCAAAGCATCGACCTCCGCGCTGTGGACGCCCACCTGTTGGAACTGATGCAGACCCCCCGAATGGTCGAAGTGGGCGTGGGTGGCGATGGCCAGCAGCGGGTTCTTCCTCTGCGGGTCTTTTCCGAGCAGCCCCTTGGCGTCGATGTAGTCAGGTAAGCTCCTCAAGCCCAGCCCGGTGTCTATGACCACGTCCTGGTGCGAGCCGCGCAGCAGCCAGATGTTGGCCCGGTTGTCTGACTGGTAAAATCGCTCCTGGATCCAGAAGAGTCCGTCTCCGAGCGATTTGTGGGCGTACCAGTCGGCCGCAGACATCCCAGTTTGCGCACTGGTCGAGGTATTCTGCTGCGGGTGTTGCGCTGTCAGCTGGTTTTTGCGGCGTAGAGGTGTAACTAGCCTTGTAGCTAAAGATGATATGTTTTCATTGAGGCTAATGTGATGGTGGCCGCCGACACACCCTTGTGGGAAGGAAGAGCGCTGATTGGGTAAACAGAGGAATGACGGTGACTTAAAGAAAAAGTCCTATTAGCTGTAGACCAACTCCGCCCACTTAAACACCTCATCTGGGCGGGGCGAGTTTAAAGCCACATTTAACTGCTGAGTGTTGGAAAGAGAATTTCGATAATTAAGATGATCTAGATTTTTCGCTCGGCTCAGGAGAAGAGCCGATTCGTTAAAAACCCAAATTACCATTCATTCGGCTTTATTAAATCAGCCAGTGTAGCCATGCTTTGGCTGAAGATAGATATATTCATAAGAAAGATTATTCCATTTTCATGGGTGTCTTAAACTTGCAACTTTACTCTGTTCCTCTTGGTTGCTTATCATTATTGTAGGGTTAAATATAAATTTGGAAAAAATGACTGACTTGATGTAGTATTTATCTTAACTGTACAAAATTAAGGAAACCCCTGCCCTGGTCATCATATTTTTTGCCCAATGTATTTTGTCATTTACAATTTACTCAGATAATGTCAGAATTTTTTTTTCACAAAGAATATCTACCAGTTTAGACATAATTATGTTTCCCATTACTGGGAAAAACAAAGCAGAAGTGTATTTTTTCCCAAAACACAGCTATCTTGTTTATTTTTAAATATAAATGCATTTTGTTATTTAATGTATACATGTATTATATTGAAATTATCTGTAAAGATTGATTTTTTTTAAATTATGGCTAGAGGTGCTCCAAGAGCACAACGCTCCACCAAGGTGTTTCCAACACTCTTAGGCAAGTTACTGTCAAAAATCTAGAAAACTGTTCTATCTTGCTCAGTTAACAAATCATTGAAAAATTCCTGGATCCACATCCTGATTTGGATCACCACCAAATTCTACTCCCCTCTCCATGGTGCCATGACCAACATTTCTTGAGCATGAAATCCAAATTTATTAAAATGTTGTAAACTGCCCTCTAGCAATGTTGACAAATCCTTTCCCGAACCCTACCCTGTAAATTTCATCAAATTCTGCTCCTCACTTTTTGAGTTATCCTGTCGACAAACTAACAAATGCAGATTAAAAAAATATCTTTGGTTTAATCATAAATTTTACCACTGTGCAATAGGTGTGCATGTGGACAAGATGTGTGAGAGCCCTCCTTTATCATGGCGTTCTTGGTAACTGTAAAAAAAGAGGGGGGAATGCGAAAAGAGCCAGCTCCCAGCTTTCAGAGAAAAGAGTCGGCTCTTTAACTCGGCTCGTTCGAGGATGGCACATCACTACTGGTTATAGTATGTACCTCCACGCCGGTGTTAGCAAAGCGGTACAAATTTCCTCTATAGTTCCTCTAAGTTAAGCCGCAGAAGGAGCTTATTAACGGACAGGGTAACAGATAAAGACGATTATGAGTATAATGTTAACCATGAAAGAAAACATGGAGAGGTAGCAGGCTAAACGTAGCAGAAAAGTCCTAAAATACTCGGAGATTGGGGGACTTATAAGATTTAACTTTACTCACAAACAGTGAAATAGTGAGTATTTTACTATTATATATTTGTGCCTGAATCTGTTGTATTTTCAGTGTTCATTTACACTGAGCAATGTGGGAAATGCGATGCCAGCTGTAGTATAGAGGTGCCGTGGCTCCACGTGTCTGTCAGTGAAGTTTATGGACACATGTGGACTCTGTGTTGCAGGTAGAGGAGATCTGCAGACATGGCAGGAAAGGGTCGAGGAGTGGCTGCCTTTACCTTCAACATCGAGGCTCTGGGCATCGGCAGGGGCAGCATGCCAGAAGCCAGGGTGGGGCCCAGTCCACTGTTTCCAGTAAGTACTGAACACATGAACACATCCAAGTGCAACAATGGCTTTTCATAATGCAATAGAATTTGATGTAAAAGATTTAAATGTATTATCAATAAGTATTTCAAAGTACATTTTTTATGTTTTGACCAGAAGTACAGTCTTATTTATTTGTCCGTGAAGTGATCATAAGTTTGTCTTTATTGCGTGTTATACCATAAAGCTATGGATTTTCTCAACTTAAACATTTCTGAGATTTTTTTTAGTTAGTTATTTTCTTGTTTTAAAGCCCTCTCACAGCTCAAACGGAGTCCTACAGCATACCCCTGTTGCCTGGTAGATCCATGGCTTCATGATGCTTGTGTTCTTTTCTGCATGATGCCATGAACAGGGACCAAATGTAAACATGACTCCAGGGCACATGGTCCTTCATATCATCCTGTCTGTAAAGTGCATTACATACAGGGTTCAACACATGGCAGCTTTGTGAGGTGTCACTGTGCTGTGTTAGGGCAGAAATGCAGAAAACATGCTATGCTTAGACAAACCAGTTGGCACACCAAAGGTCTTGCCCCCCTGCCGATTGACTTTTTTGGCCAGTTATTAGGGCTCAGTGACCACAGAGACATTTTTTTGTACCATTCCAACCAAATGTAAACACAATTAAGTGCTAATTATTTTTATGACATCAAAAATGGTAATTGTGATAGTAAAACTAATATTGCAGGAGAATAAGAATATTACTATTGGTAACATCTACAGACCTCCCTGTGCGCCTCTCCAATCCTTTGAATGTAAGCTGATACGATAAACTCATTCAAAAATAGAAGTGAATTCATTTTATTAGGTGACTTCAACAAGAACTGGAGGAACAACATACCTAAAGAAAATAATATCTTTACAAATTTGAACCTAACTCAGCTAATCAATAACCCACTCGTACCACTGCTACAAGTCTTTGCTTGACAGATGTTGGTCTCACACTCTAATTGAATCCTAAAAGCATAGGTTATGTCTGATTGTTTCAGTGACCATGCAGTTCTTCACTGTATCTGAAAAATTAACCTACTACCTAAATTAATAACAGTGCAGCAACATAAGCAAATAAATATGGACAATTTGATCTACAACCAAATATCAATTAATTGGGATCGATATCAGCTCACTCCAGATGTGCATAATTTGTGGGACTTCCTGTATACAGAATTTATTGATGATCTAGATAAACGCCTCCTCTGAAAAATATTAATGTAAGAAAATATAAATCTAACATGGATAACATCTGACCTTATAAGTATATTTAGACACAGAGATAATGCATGGGCTACAATTTGTAAAACCAAGGACCCAGCTGATTGAGAAAAATAAAAGCACTTAAGAAATAAAAGCAAAACCATGACCAGAAATGAAATGCAAAATCTGATCATTATAAAGAATCACTTGCTCAGGATTTTCTATTTTTTTATTACTAGGATTTAATGTTAATGTTTTTTTGTTAATTTTATCTGTTATTACTCTTTAGGTAAGGTTTGTAAGTAAGCCCACATTGGGTTTCTACCTCACCTGCACATTTAACTTAATCTTATTCACTGTTTTTTTTGTCTTTTCTTTTAAATGTGTGGAAATGAATAAACAAATAAATTCCTAAACAATTCTGGAATAATACAAAAAACAATTACTGTATCTGATAAAGTTGTACTTAATAAATTGAGAGCCAGCAGTACTATACTGCATAATCCACTCTTAATAGCCCAGGCCTTCAATCAGCATTTTTCCTCTGTATGTTCTCCTGTAGTGTCGAGTCATTCTTTAGGTAATTTTTCAAATATTATACCATAGTTTTTCTTTCAGGAATTTAACTCCTGTGGAGGTACAAGATGCAGTTAATAATATTAAAGTTAGTAGTAGTCCAGGGTTAGATGGCATTGAAGCAAAATTTCTGAAATTAACCTCACATATAGTAATATACCCTCTTTGTGTTCTCTTTAACATGTCATTGTCCACATGTCAAATACTGGCTATAAGGAAATGCCCTCATGTCACTCCTGTTCACAAAGAGGGAGGTTTTCTTAATCCTAAGAATAACCACCCAGTTTCAAACATCTGCTCTTTTGCAAAAGTCTTTGGAAAACTAGTCTACAATCAATTGTCATATCATATACAATACTTGATCACCATTTCACTCAGGCTTTAGATTTATTCACTCTGCCACTACCGATCTGCTTAAACTTACTAATGACATTCTCTCAGCTTCCAAATATAATTAACTAACAGGAGCTGTTTTCATAGATTTGACCAAGCCTCAAATTATCAACTAAGAAAATCCTCACAGCTCTTTTTCTCCATCCCTACAGTCAATAAATTAGTAGCTAAGAAAGTTTTTAAATTTAAAGCTCCTGGAATAATTTCCCTGTGAATATTCAGTCATATCCTCTTTCCAGGTATTTAAAAGTGTTTTGTCTTATTATAAAGCCAGATGCACCTGTCTAAAATTAAATCTTCTTAAATAATTGTTTAATTACCAATTAAGTTGTGTACATAGACAAACATAAATACACCTTTTACTCTTACTACGATCATCACTGTCCAGAATATTACCCTGTACCTTTTACTTGATTCATTGAGTGGAAATCCAACTCTATTCTTTACTCATCTGTTCGCAGGATCTTCTGATTTTGTACGCCTTCTGTTAACATTTTGTTTTTTTGTTTGTCTTGTGCTTTGTTTAATATCTTTTGTACTTATAATTGTAATGTATATCACTGTGTCTAAGATCCCTTCAAAAACCATATGATGCATCTCAAGGGGTTATTCCTAAAAAAGAATTTCATTACAAATAATAGAGCCAATTTTCGCATTTTTGCCAGCTAAGTGCTAATGTCACTGAAAACAGGGACACAATTTTGTTAAAGCTCATGTTAGAAACTTTGAACAAGATTGTAACTTCTCAGGAAACAGAAACACAGTTTTCCTCAACTAAATCTATACTGTTTATGAGTAATTGGCAATAAGTTGTAAAGGTCCCAAGTCGTATACAAAAATAAAAATTTAATCTCTGTAGAGGATCAGATGCAGCTCTTTTTCCCTCCCCTTTGGAAACACTCAGATCTGAGGGGGCGGGAGGCTACAGGAGGTTCTTGCATAATAAACCCCAGGAAGTAAAAAAAACAGCGTTTTATGTGGCAAGATGCATAGCTCACTCTCTGTGAACCGAGGGTTTAGACAAAGATGTCATGTTCTTCTGCTCCCCAATTCATTTCTAACAGCATTAAAAGTAAGAAAATTGATTTTGCAGGGCATAGGACCTGTAAATCTCTCAGTGTGATTTGGGGGAAAAAAATCATGAAAAAAGGACATTCATGGTTTCTGGCCAACAGCAACGACATTTTACCTTACTGCTGATATTGTCACATGCATTTAAAAAAACTGTTTCTTTTTTACACTATTATTTTTTTAACAAATATATATCGCTCTGCTTACCTATTGCAGTAATTTGTCATACTTATAAATAATAAGAATAAGTATGACAAGTATGAGAATAAGAAAGACTGTCTCTGCAGCATGTAATCACTTTTCCAGACATCTACCCCACCACAGCTCTTTCAGACTTTGAATTAACTACAGAGACAATTAATCTTGAAACTGATGGTCTTGTTTGGATTTGCTTTGCATACTGATGCAGCAACATTTATTTCAGTCTGTTTCATAAACATCAAGTATCTCCTCACAGGAGCTTAAACCTAAAATTAACTTATCCTTGAATATTTTCAAATGGCTCTTTTCCACTGAAATGTGAGGGCAGCCTTACCTAGCAGGTTGCTTCTTGCTTGGACAGCCTTTTTTTTATCTTTGTGTCTAAGTTTAGTATCTGATACTGTCTATTAATCGTATCTCCTGAAAATAAAAATGTAATCAAATAAAGGAAACACACGCTTTGTAGTGCCTCTCCTTTGCTGTTATCTGATATTGTCCTGTACAGCTTAGGTTTTGTTTACGACCAAAAATAATCTTTGTGTGAATATTTGCTGTAAAAAATCTTTTAATGTGGATTCTTCTGAAAACGTGCCCCTCTGCAGCAGTTACAAACGTATAATATGAATGTATAGAAAGGGTTCTTCTTGTTCATAAAGGTCTCACATGCTTTTGTAGGTTTTAAAGAAGCACCACCATTATTTTTCATTCATATCATCATCACATTAAAACTTCTTATGGGGGCTTGAATCAGTATTTCCTACTTTCTTACAGAGCACAGACTTTAAGCCTGTCCCGCTGAAAGAAGGTGAGGATGAAGACTACATGCTGGCCTTAAAACAGGAGATGAGAGGAACAATGCAGCGACTCCCACACAACATCAAGCCTGTGTCGGATAAAGCCGGTGAGGAGGAGAGCAGTGCATTAGAAAAATCTGATAGAAATGCCTCAGTAAGACATGTAACTGGTAGAAGTGAGGATAATGCAGCACTTAGGATCTGAAACATTTAATAATGGCCATATCTGGGAAAAGGAGAGACAGGTGGACGTAAGGGAGAAGATTGCATTACAACACCTTCCTCATCTTTCAGGTTTAATAAGATTTCATAGTCTGGACTTCTAATGTCCAAGATTTCTCTGATTCACAGACATGTCAGTATAGTTTTCTCTAAGAGAGTTTTGACCTACATGTCTCCAGTTGAATAGATTAGGTGTTTTGTGTTGAAGAATGTTCACTTACATTTTACACAGGGATGGACAACTTTGATTATGAAGGGGGTCACATGCATTTATTCTTCGCCAAACAGCTAGATGGGTAGAATTTTAGGAAAACTCTACACTGGACAATGGTAATTATTAAAAATTTAACAAGAACAACAATTAGAAATGCCTCAGTAAAATTTGTTATACCACACTTTTATCATTCAGAATCAAATGCAAATAGTATTTCTTTATTTGATGTGTAAAACAGAATTGGAGCCAATTAGACACTTAAAATGCACACGCTTTGAAAATGATGTGACACAAGTCTGTTTTAAAGTGGATTAAGTAACTGACTTACAGAAACAGTTCAAAAAATATTTGTCCAATATGATAGGAAAAGTTTGTCAAATTGTCTCTTCATTAATTTTGATTTTTTTTTTTAATGACTTTCAAGCCACAGTAAGTAAGTAAGGAAGGAGTCCACATGTGGCCTCAAGTTTCCCATACCTGATTAAAGCTCCACAGAAGTCATTCAGTTGGATTTGACTCTTAAAAATAGCTACAATTTGTTAAGCTTACAATGTAGATTAACGTAAAAAACTGAATCTCATCTTTTTCATTTAACAGAAGTGGAAAAATATACGCAGATATACCTGAAGCAAAGCCAGATCACAGATGAAGACTGGACTCCAGGTACCTGCGAACCATTCAATAATGAGATCAGCACAAATAGAGAAATTGTTTTAAAAAAAAGTAATGAAAGTATTTCTGATCTTTTTAGACTGGGGTCTCTTCCCAAAGGAATTAATGCCTCAAAAGAAGAAACCCCGTGTTAAACCAGGTATGTTTTAATGATCATATGGTTAAGGACTTTCTGTGCTGTTCCAAAAAATTAAACAATGTTTAAATCCAACAGGCACAAAGAAGAAAACTGTGAAGATTTCACATAACGAAACAGAAGAAATGCTGAATAAATTAGATGTAAGTTGTTTTTTTCCATTACACTTTCCAATTTCTTTGTTATTAAAGTTCTTGTGACAAACTTTTGGTGAGTGTTGTTTTCCAAGGCCTTGTAGACAAAGTAGCACCTCTTATTTCTGTGCTTGTTTTGTCTGGTACATACAATGGCCAAATAGAGCCCTTCTAAAAACAAGAAGATAAAAAGTATCTGTAAATTTTTGTTTGAAACAAAATCTTTCTTTAAGATGATAGAAGGGTCAATTTTTATGAGAAATGAAACGTAGGATGTTTCAGTTAGAAAAATTGAAAGTTTAGGAGACCAAACTCTGAATGTACATTTACTTGAAAAAAATAAGAGACACCACAATAAAAATGCTGAAATTATAATGTAAAAACACTCAGCTTACTGTGTGGTAGAAAAGTCATACCAAATGAAGCTGTTTGCCTTGACATATAAATATATAGATAAATATAGATAAAGCCTGATCAAACCATACTTTTAACTTTGACTGAGCAACGTGGAAACAGTTGTGGTATCGGAATAATCACATCATAATAGGCATCCAGACTCTGAAAAGACATTGTTGTAAACTGGGGCTGTAGAAAGAACTCACTGTTTACAATGACGTAAGATCATTTGTCTATCAATAACTTCAGCACAAAAATTAAGTTTACCTGGTCAAAATGTTGAATTTTTTAAAAAATGTACAAGTTCTTTTTTCCTAATAAATGTATAACTGTTAAACTGAAAAGAAATCTGTTTGGTTTATTTAAATTCACAACTTTAAAATTAAAAAAATTCTTGAAAATTAACAGAGGCTTTTTTTTAACTGGTTTGAGGGTGCCTCTAATACCCAATCATTTGTTAATGTGCAAGTAGTTATAACAATAAATTGTTCTTTTCCCAAAATAATCTGTAACTCATCAATAATCTTTATCTGGAATGATTAAAGGATGTTTTGCCCAGTTCTGTTTATCACTGACTCTCACTCTCACTGGGATTTAAAACATACAAAGCTACTTTACAGAAACACACTCATTTTTTCAGCTGATAGTTCATTTGCCTAAAACAGAAATCAGTGTTTTAGTCTGTTGAGCAACAGACTGCACACAGGAGCTTTAAATGTGCTTCAAACATTTCTTTTGTTTGACTTATAAAATGTCATTGATAAAATCAGCTGATGAAGTTCAAACACACTCTGGTTTGTTTTCCAACCATAAACGAGGTGCAGCATGTTTTTCTGAACGCTTTTTTGCTCGTAACTTCAACCTATTGTCAATATTTCAGGAACTAGCGAAGAAAGATGAAGGGACCGCTGAAAAATCAGACGACGAGACAGAGAAGAAAAAAAAGAACAATGAAGAGGAGGAAGAACTAGAAGAAGAGGAATATGATGAAGAGGAGATCGAGGAGGTAAAAGCAGCCTGAGGTCTAACTAGCTACAGTTGCCTAATGCTCACCTGTGGTACAGCATATGAGTGTAAATCTTTGTTTTATCTTTTATTCTTTTGTTATCTACAGGAAAATGACTACATTGAAAGTTATTTCGACAACGGTGAAGATTTTGGTGCAGGCAGCGATGATAATCTGGGAGATGAAGCAACATACTGAGGGTGTGCCACAAGCAAGCATGCTTCTTTTGGTTTAAAACTGTACATAAGTCTGAAGTACTTGAATTTTTTATATTTATTTTTTTTGTTTTTGAGAGGCAGGTTAACCATTAAGACTGTTGTAAATAACAAAAGCCAAACCATGTGAATACTGACAATAATTTATTCAAAATAGATGTATTTAGCCTGTAGCTTTGTCTCCACAGGATGAAAGGCACATACTGTCAACACATACAGTGCTGTAATGTCTTTTCATGAAGTATTGTGTGGACACAGTGGAAAAATAAAGGGCTATTACAAAGTCTATGAATTTAACATTTTTCATTACAACAGAGTCCTTAAGGGAAAACTGTGCACTTCCCAGACTACTCAACATGCTTTTAAAGTTTTTATAGATGGTAAATAAAAATGCAGTTCTCTCCAGGCAGGCAAACGAGAAATTCAGGCAATTTTAATGAAATTAAGAAACATAATTTAAATGGGAGCCCCCCCCCCCCAATACTGATAGTGTAAGTAAAAAGAAAATGTTCAAAAGCCTTGAAATAAATTAATTAACAGACTAAACACAATGGCAGCATTCACACTCTGTCAGCCAACAAAGCTGGAAAAAACACAATTTCTAAAATGGCAGATGAAAAGTCAGATCCGTCTGCTTCTAATCAGCTTTAAAACCAATCCAAGTGCTCGGATTTTAAATGTTGATTTTTTTTTTCCCTATAGCATGGCCCTTAATCCCTCAGAAAAATACGGACATGAAATGTCTGTCTCTGCTTATTTCTGAATGACATGGAGACAGTTTGTGTAGCTTACAGTGATTGCAGCAGCAAATATGACTGAAGTCAGTCATTATGGAAAAGGTCAGCAAAGCATAACTTATATTTTCAGTCTTTTTATACTCCTTTTTCTGAAGCATTTTAAACCTAAATGGACAGACATGAGGAATGACTTAACACACTTTTATTTCTAGTCTCTCAACCATTTAAAATTACAGTTTTCACCCTAAAGTGATGATCCCAGACAGACAGATTGCATTGTTATTTAAAGTCTATAAAGACAAATCAGAGAACAATCAAACATGTTCACTTCTCTGTCATGTTTTTTCCTGTTCCTCGTGTTCACTGTTCCCTGCATTGTCCACATCGTGTCTATGAGAATCACCATTAACTGGGTTTCCAGCATGTTGTCCAGCTCCAGCCCCTGCATGGTTGTGCCCACCGGCATGAGGGTCCAAAATTCCATTAGGGTGAATGTTCCCAGCAGACTGTGTAGGAATGCCGTGATGGCTGGCATCAGTTTTCATGAGAACCTCGTAATACAACAGATAAAACACGGGTGTGACGATTCCAACCACCAGCATAATGGCCACAGCCGTCCACCATCTCATACCCCAGTCTGCTCCATAGTAAGGGTCCTTCCTCTGTGCTGGTTTATATTCCACCTCTCCCAGCAGAGGCTGCTGTTGCTGCAGTGTCAAAGAGGACACAACCTCATTTAGGCTGCTCCGAGATGGACCAGTGGATTTCACCAGCCGCTCGATGTCCTTGTCCTTCTCCAGGAGGAATCCCTCCACGCTGTCAGTGGAAGAAGAAGAGTCTGTTGAGGATTCAGTGGGGAGGGAGGTGACTGGGGAGATCTGGGGCAAATGCCTGGAACCCGTGGGAGAGGCAGACTTGAGAGGTCCAGTGGTGTGAGTCTCAGTGAGGACACTGAAGCGCCTCACAGGGATCTTAACAGACCGCAGGGCAAAGAAGTCCTGCTCCGTCAAGAGGTTGTTGGCACGTTTTATATCAGCCACCTTCAAAAGAAACACAACAAAGATGAATTTAAAATGCTGCTGAAAGACTTAAATTTTTTACAATTTCCTCTTTCACTTGTCTTAAAGCTCTGTGCTCTAAGGCTGCAGACACACTGCAGACCAAAGAGACATTAATCTGTCTTTTTTTGCCATTATATGAGAAAGATGGAATTTTTCATGAGTTTGAACAGCTCAAGCCCAGTGGAAGATTATCTTTTCAAATCAGATTCTGGCAGCTTTCTTGAGTGGATAATTAACCTTATACATAAGTCTGTTAAAGGCCAAACAGACAAACAACAAAAATTAAGGAGCAGGTGAAAAATTCGGAAGTCAGCAGTACGGCTTGCAGTTGAAAGGAGTATAAGTCACGATTCAAGATTCTTTGTCATTCAAACTCTATACCAGACCAAACTGATGAAATTCCTTTGCACTCAGGTCTCTAAAAATAAAATTTATACATGAAAATCATCACACCGTGTGCATTCATCTAGCAAGGTGTAAACAGAGCACACATCTGTGCAAATTGAAACAAAAAGTACTAAAATACCAGTGATACTCGGTGCATATTTACACAGGATGTAAACTGAAAGTCAGTGCACCTCATGCTGCATTGCAGTAGAACAGCAGCCTCTCTCCTTTTTAATAAGGGTTCATAAAATAAAACTTTGCAGCTTTAAATCTCGATGAGAATACAGCAAATAATCAAAATATTTTCTTCAGGGAATGACACAATTTGAAAAACTTAAGTAACAGCTGTGTTGCATTATGCTGGACAGCCTAAAATAATGCTCTGTGAGTTCAAATTGATTCAAGCAATGACTAAGGATTCTCCTTTCAAACATAAAATGAGACAATATAATAAATTTTCCATTCAGTGATATTAAAAAGAGAAGCTCACAAAACAGATCTAGAATCAGATTACTAAACCCAGAGCTGCAAAGGCAATACAAGGCAAAGAACGTTGTCACTACAATGGCACGTAACTTTTCGTTGTTTGATTCTTGGTTATAATTATTTGAGCACAAAAATTGGTTCCAACAATTATCTATATGTTAACTTTAAGTCTGATGCCATTATGCTGTGTGAAGGGAACCAAAAGCAGGGTTCTCACTCTTTTCTAGAAATCACTTTCCAGGACTTTTCCAAGACTTTTTTAAAGGTTGATGACCAATATTTCTAGCTAGCTCCACAGTATCATATTGAACTTAAAATGCATTTATTCTAACTCGGCATGAACATCGTCTGCGAGCTACCCTTTTAGTCCGGCATTTATGTAGTGTCTTACTATTATACATTAATCTTTTATACTTATTTTTTATCTTTACTTTCTCTGCTTTTTTATAAATATATTTAGTTAATTTACTGTTTAAGTAGCCTAAATTTTATTTTTTTATTTTTTATTATTTCTTTCTGTCACCATTGTTTTGAGTTTTTAGATTTTATTCCTAAACTTGCATTATTTTATCTACTCATATTTTATGGCTAAGTGTGCGTTAGTTACCAAGTACATTTTTACTTCATTTCCTATGTTTGGTTTTTGTTCACTAACAAGGTAGAAGGAAGATAAATAATTTTCCAGGACAATTCAAGCTTTTCCCGGACATTTTACTTATTTCCTTGTTTTCCATGACTGGAAAATTGGTCAATCATTTTCCAAGTTTTCCAGGACGCGTGGGAACCCTGCAAATGCTCAGCACACAATCTAAGTGGACAATACTGCAGCAAATCAAGAAGTTGTTTTTGGAGACTCTTAGATTTGAGAGTCAGGACTCTGGTAGCTTGTGAATCTCCTTTTCTTTGCCATATGTCATTTTGATCACAATGCTGCTCTTCACACTCCACAGTAATAGAACTGTTTAACATCTTTTAAAACTCTAAAAAAAATCTTTTAGAGAGAGCCAGTCTTGAGTTGACTTTAACATGAAGAATATCCCTCAAAAGAGCGTAATTGAGACAAATATGCGCGTGCACACACACACAGACACAGATATGAGGACAAACTCACAGAGCAATGATACTGCAGGGCAATGCTGTTCAGAGTATCCCCCTCCTGTATGTCTCTGGTCAGGTAGATAATGTCCTCCATCCTCTCTCTGGATGTGCTCCTTCGCAGCCTCTCTCTGCCTCTTGGCCGCAGCTCATAGCTCTCTCCATCCTCTTCAGACAGGTCATTCTCTGAGCCATTGTTTCCAAACAGGTAGGCATGACCTCCATTTGCAGGCTGCACCATAGTGGCTGACTGGAACCCATAGTGCTGGTTTCTACTGGACATTTTTTTCCTCACTGTTTTTGACAGAGAAATACAGACTTGACAATATGTTTGCAGGCCTAATCCCAGTTCATCTAGACACAAACATGCAGCCATTCTTTTTTCCTTGATACTGACAGGGCATTCAAATACGCAGATGACAATGGGGTTACTGTTTTCACAATTATTAACCGACTGGAAGATCACAAGTCTAAAAACAGCCATTATCATGCAACATTATAGATACCAGTGTTTTGGACACACAAACAATTTCATGATTTGACTACACAGAGAGGAAGAGTAAAAGTGGGCTTATCTAACCAAATGATACTATAAAAACAACAACACACCTATCTTCCTCTAGAACCTACACCTTACAGGCACAGATAGCATTGACGTTCACTTGAACTTTCAGTCCAAATTTTACTTTGGTCAGCAAACTATTCATCACACTAAACAAACTATTCATCACCCTAAAATCAGGTTCTGTGGCCTCTACTTGATAAAACAGATAAGATAGGTCCGCTGTAGATGATAGCATGTTCAGTCTTCTAGATGTCAAGGTCCACTTGCTTATGTAACGTTTACTACCCACTGCTACTACCGGAACCATGCTATTAACATATTACTTGATACCATTATCTCTGAACTGTCATATCACAGCCATAAGCACTGTGTGGCAGACCTTTGAATAAGACAGCATTATGTAATACAAATAAACACACATGGCTGTAGCAGATGTGACTAATTTAATGGACTTTAAACATTTGCCCGCAACAAATATAATCTTCATCAAACACCAGACAACTTGTTGGTAATTCATAATCCAGCATTCCAACATTGCTGCCAAAATATACATGTTAAATACTAATACACTTAATTATTCAACAACATGCCTAGTGCTTCTTCACGATCTCCCTCGCCACAAAAGTCAAGTCGATATCGTTCTTGATTGTGATAATACGAGAAGATAAACGTACTATATAAACTCTCAGGTTGATTTTGAGCGGATTTGAGTGATGTAGACAGCATGACATATGTAAGCAATGTAAAAACCATTTGACAAGCTAGCTTAAAGCTAACTAGCTTTAATCTGTGCTATCAGGCTAGTGTCGTTTGAGACGTTAAAGTGCATTAATTATCAGGCAGAGTTCATCACTGCTTGATTACATATTTGGAGTAAGTAGTCAAGAACTAATGTTACCTGAATGGTGATCGTCGATCTTTCATTTAACTCGAATAATACCCATACTTCCACGGGATTATCTTCGATCACTCCAGCCTCCGCTGAGGTAGCTACCTTTCTGCTAGCTACTGGTGATTTGCTAATGCTGCCGCTCACGCCACGTCAACAAAATACGAACGTCATGACGTCTACAAACGCCCCTAACTGTATGGACAGCCAAGACGGTCACTACGCTTACCTTTGGCTATTTAGATAACTGCAGCAAGTGTTTAATAAACTTCTTATAGGCTATGTTAAAGTACAGCTGAGAATTTAACTGTAGAGTAATCCCACCTTAAATTAAGTGGTATTTTTTTAAATGTATATTTTGAATACAAACACTAGCTGGTAATATTCATAATTGTCTCTATTTTCTATTTTCTCAGCCCTTGGGGCTGGGTCTAATATTAGTCACACCAATACCACTTAGCCCAAAAATGTGCTTTTTGAAAGCAAGTCATAAAAATACTACACATTATTGTAGCCTGCTCTCATTAAGCTATTTTTAACCTTCATCTAACCCACTTATTAATATCAAATACTAATTAATCTTTAAAGATTTTAACTCTTGGAATGCCAGGTTTTTGTCTTGATGCCACCATGTTTTCAGAAGAAAAAAGATCATCAATAATAAATTATTTTGAATATACTACATGCGATGTAGATTTGGTTTGTATTATTACAGCCTGGGATATGTCAATGATCAGTAACAACAATGATTTTTATTGATTGTCAAATACTCACACTTGTGCCGCTAAGCACAAAAATGTGCTTTTTAAGGTACTTGTAACAAACCATATCCACTGATATCATGTCCAACTTGGCTTAGGTTTGATGTTTAAACCAAGATTAGTCCTAATCATACATATTAAGTATTCATGAATTTTAAAGATTCTAATCCTTTAAATGCCATTTTTCATATGATGCCACCATGTTTGTAGGTGAAAAAACAGATTGTGCTGGAAACATTATTTTCAATAAACTACAAGCAAATCATTTTTGTGTTGAATTATTACTGCAGGGATCAATGTGATTTGTATGCGTTTTAATTTTTTGTGCAGTGTCAAACACTCACACTAATTTTCATATGGTTAATGTTAAGCTATCTGGTGGAGAGTATCAAAAATTATTATTTCCAAGGCAAAAGGCTAGACTGACGCCCAGATGAAAGAGATGCTTGTATTATGCTTTAATGGAAGTGAGATTAAAAGTTGCAGTTTGATTGTGTTTCAATGGCAATTAACATTATGAATTTAACACCTGTTTATGTAGTTAGACTGCTGTAGGAGCTGGGCTGGAAATAATAGGATCAAACAAAAATACACAACATTGGCAAAATTCACACCATGTGAACACAACCAAAATTACCAAATGACAATGAAAAGCATGTAAAATATGTACAGTTCCAAACGTTTTATTTAGTCATTTCAAAACATATAGTGAATTCAGAATCTATCCCATGATGAACACTGTCAAAAATAATTAGGCCCACTGAAAATGATTAAAAACAGGGCCATTTTCCAAAGAATTATTGAGTTTTACTGGGGTTTTTTTCACTGATGTCATTTACAAGATGTTGCTCCCTGCCACTCAGAGAGCAACATGGAACTGCCAGTCTGACAAATATTGTGATGTCAGTGCATATCCTGTACACTCAAACTTGAACACTGAACACAGCATAAACATGCACAGCTAGGACTCTTTGCAACGTGCTCAACACAAACACAAAAACATGTGTTGTTAACATAACCCCAAAAGTTCCCATACACCCCATACGCCATTTCTCTGACTAACCTATGCAATGTGTTAATTTCCAAGGTTTCAGAGATACTGAATGTACATTTTGAGGATCTGACTCTGAGACCATGATACATTTATTTAGTCATTGCTCCCTCATGTCAAAGTTTTGGAATGACAGACTTTAAAAAATGATGACCAATAAGAAATGTAAATGTACAGTGCTTAACAATTTTGTAAGACCACCCATCAAAACGAGAAAACTTAAACATTTTCAGAAATCTTTAAAAAAAAAAAAAAAAACTTGTCTGAAACTGAAACTGGACATACATTTTGAGCAGGAATGAAGAATTTAAAACCGAATTTACCTTTTTGTACCCAAAATCTGAGCCAGCTTGAAGCAAGAAATTAATTAAGCATAACATTCAACCACTAAAATTGACTTTTCTTTCCAGCAAATCAAGTAAATAAATATACTGTGGCATCTTAAACAATAAATAGTGTGCTTTTTAGTTTTTCCGTGTTTTTTTGAAAACTTAAAATCTAAAAACCCCTGGATAACAATTATTATATTTTAGCAATAAAGCATAATTTTACTTTAAGAGCTTAACATACTGGTGTCTCAATCATTATTGAATCATAACAAATGATTTTGGTAATTACTAATGTTGTTAGCCTAATTTAGGGCAGCTGTGGCATAAACCTTACATTTGGTGGTGGTCTAATAAATTTGTTAAGCACTGTATAATACTATTTCACGATTAAGTACCCCCCACAGTCCCTGTCTTACATATAAATAATTGTATTTGGCCTATCTTCTGTTTTTATATTATGTACATCCTTCGTTAGTATTTTAATTATAAGTTTATGTACACAACTGATTGCTGGAATGTATTTGGTATTACTACATACATCTATGTGTCCCCCAGCTCACTGATTGTCCTGACTTAATATTCAGGTAAGAAAACATGTAAAAAGACGAACTGTGAGTTATGGCTCTTTTGCCGCTCCACACAACAAAGCCGTCAGCTTCAAGCACGAGATGGCGCTAACGGTCAAGCTAACAGCAGTTAAGCTCCCAATACCTTTAAGACCTGACAACACAAAGAAGTTGCATTTACTGGACCACTAAATTACTTGTAATTTAACGCATTGGTTTTTGCTACGCACTTTTATTTTTCTGCTGTTTAAATCTACGTCTCTGTCAAACAGACCTGCTTAACCGGTAGTGAATTGTCATTTCTTGTCGAGCTGCAGCGTTTCATTGAGCGAAAATACAAATAAAAAATAAAATTGCTTGCTTGGTACCTGCAAACTCACACTCTGCTTTAAGCTTATAGCCAGCAGATAACTACTCGGGAAGACTAAATGTACGTTTGAGGAACTTTAACGTGTTGTGTACATGAGGGGAGACAACAGAGAAGAGTGACAGCAGCTCGGGGTTTCAGTGCCTGCTCGGTTCACAGGGGGGAGCTGTCCGCCACTACACCGAGCTGCCCTCACACACAAATGGGATTAAAACATCTTGTCTCATTAGGCATCGACCGGGAGACGAGCTGGAGGTCTGTGACTAGCTGCTCACTAATCTTCATGTTGGGACAGTGAGTCGCGTATGTACAGTAGTAGCAGCTATCACATGGCTACAGGAGCCCAGAGGCGTGTGTAGAGAGAGGAGAGTGTCCTGGAGAGACCGGGGAAGCGCTCCGGCTCCGTTATTTCTCCCGGCGTCGGTCCCGTTACTTGACAGGCGCGCTTTATAGTCTGAGGTGGAAACCGGGAGCCAAAACTACCGAAGAGAAAACCTTTTGAAAGGGCTCGATATTTCGCCAATTTAAGAAGATGTTGCAGCTACAGACTGCTGTTTAGGAGGAGGAGAACCCCGGGAACACGTATCGATGTTTCCCTCAGTGGGAGACATATTAAAGTAATTTATCCTGGACGGAGGCTACGCAAGGTGTCAGGTGAGTTATTATTCATATGAGATCTTAACAAAGATGCATGGGTTTGCAATGTGAGAGTGCCATAGTCATGCAGCCAAACTTTGCTTGATCTAGAAAGACTTGGACAAAAGCTCATACTACTTTGTGACACATGGTTGGTCCATAGCAGTGGTTCTCAACTGGTGGGTCAGGACCCGCAAGTGGGTCATAAATGTGTGCTTGACCAATTGTGGCAAAATGTCAATGATTTATGAATGAATGTTGTCTGTTTTCTGAGATCCCGCCTCATTTATCACATTGTACTGGGATAACAGCAGATTTCCCCATGATTAGGTTAGATTTTGAGCTCTCAATGAAAACAACCTGAATTTGACACTGTAATGTAAGAAACAGGAGCAAAATCAAATGTACCCATGCATGTCATCTCTGGGCTTTAGTGTTGATTTTCTTGATAAACATGCTTGTTTTGCACCATCTCTTTGTTCGGCAATGTTTATTATTCCATGTAAGGTCTAAATTGCAAGATTTTTCACCAAATTAAATGCAGGTAGTATGGGTCACAGTTTCCTATTAAAGAGGTTGTGATGAGTTCTCAGGCTAGACCATTTGAGAATCAAAAGTCCACAGGACAATGCTGTTGCTTGAATGTCTGTTTCTGTAAGTGAGTCAGTATAAATGGGTGACTCCAGGGGCTTTAGCCTGTAGTAGATTAATAGTGCCGAGAATAAAGGAAACAAATGAGTATAGGGATACTCCTCATCAATTATGCCAGACAGCTCTAGCAGACATATTGTATAACACTATAAGAAAACGATTAAAAGTGGTTGGCCACTGCTAATTTCTTTTTGCATTGTGCCAAAAATCCCCCTCAGAGCAACTAATAAAATTGAAAAGCCTAAATATTGATTCAGCGCAATCAGTAAATGAATGGCCGGGCAGTCCATTGAAGGGGGAGACAAATGCTTCCATGGTAACATCCAGGATCTCCAGTGTGATTACTGCGCTTTGTGTGGTTTTTTTCTCTCCCACTGAAATAAAACAACAATTCAGGGGGAACTGCCACACATGGTGAGCTGGAGACCCCCTTATAAAGGCTCTGTCGACTAATCTATAGACTTAGTTTGGCCATAAGTAATCTTGGCACACTTTGAGTTGCGCACATGTGCTGTTACTGTTAGATCAGCGAGTGCCTGGAGCCTCATTGTGCTGCTGCTGTTTTGCGTATTTTACGCAGATGTGGTTTCATGGTTAATGGGGTGGGAGTCCCAGTGCTTGAATAATTGAATATGCCCACATTTTCTCAAATTGATTTGACATGATGTCATCTTGCTGCGTCTCCCTGCAAATCTCTTTTGTTGCCGCCAGTGTTGTGCCTCAGTAGAGTTCAGACCTTTCTCTTACTGGGGATGAAGGGAGGGAGCTGCTTCTGTATCCTTTCAGCGCTTACACCTGCTCTTTCTCTATGCCAGCACTTCTAAAAAATGTTTCTTTTGATACAAATGTGAAGTAAGGAATCACTTGAGAATTTCAGGCTTCTCCTTTGTTTGCATAGAGACAACAGCTGATGCCAAGAAATGTTTTGTTACCTCAAACACACAATATCTGTTTTTAGTCCAAAAACACTGCCCTCAGTCTGTGCTTTTACAGATCAGGGATCTTCTCAGACCCACACTTGCTCAAAGCTCTGGTCCTTTGTTTGTCAGTGTTTATGTCACTGCCTGGCAGGGGTCAGCCCCCAGTCGGCTGTGTGAGGCTCTGAATGTGATTCACTGGGCGGAAACTGTTTTACTGCATGCTTCTCCCTCCTTCTGTCTCACCCCTCTAATGGCTGCACACTACAAAAGGGGGACAGTGCCATAAACAGAGCCTGTTCATCGATGAAAGGTACTGAGGTGTTGCACATAGCAGACAGGGTGAGATTGATGTTTGCTCACTTTCTCAGTGGATAGAGGGGAGCAGTGGATGAATGGACAGCCCTACATACTCTGCCCTGCCCTGCAACAGGCTGTGCACACCTCAGCTGATCCTTGCACCATGGAGCACTGCTGGGGGCGAGAGTTGTGAAAGATGTCTATCCACTGAATATAAACACTATCAAAGTGGACATGGAACTCACCCACACCATTACACCACCAGCAGCAGCCTGAATACTTGATACAAGGCAAGATGAAACCATGCTGAATTTTGTTTATTCCAAATTATCACTCTACTATCTGAAGATACAGTAAAAATGAAAAACCAAGCAGTCCTTTTTTAAATTATTGGTTGTCAAATTTTGGTGAGCCTGTGCAAATTGCAGTCTTAGCCTCCTGTTCTTAGCTGACAGGAGTCACACCTGGTGTGGTCTTCTGCTGCTGTAGCCCATCTGCTTCTAGATTCACTGTATTGCGTGTTCAGAAATGTTCTTCTGCATATCTTGGCTGTAACAAGTTGTTATTTGAGTTGCTGTTGTCTTCCTATCATCTACAGCTACTCTGACCTAACCTTGCACAGCAGCTAGACCTGCCTGATTCAATGTCTGTGATCAGGCAAATCCATCTTGTCAAGCTTCAATCTACAACAGTTGTGAGTGGCTCATAGCAAAATGATCAAACCAGAGTCCTTTAGAGCAGGAGAGGGAATGAGCTACAAGTGAGCGGATAGCAAGAAGGGATTAGCATAGATGCTAATGGCTTCAGTAGCAGTTTTGTCAGTTCATGAGTGCATTTCTTCATTAAATGAAAAACAAGTACCAACACTACAAACCTCTCTATAGTAAGAACATTTTCGCCCCACTTCTGAAATGTTTTGGCGAGAGTTTGTTTTACAAAGTGACTCACGTTCTGAAGCGCAGTAACTCCCGCATATGACATTATCTGATTGGCCTGTAATAACTGCAGATTGATGGCACAATAGTCCAATCACCTGCCGGATATGCTTCTGAAAGGCTCAGCCCTCCCCAGATACTTTCTATAGGCTCTTTTCCAGATGGACTAGTGAAATATATTAAATGGTCCATCAGGTGTGCCAGTTTAACTCTGACTATTCAATTCTGATTTCTGGCATCAACAAGGCATAAATGGTTGTGCATGAAAATCTCAGAAGATCAGCAGTTTCTGAAATACTCAGACAAGGCTGTCTGGTACCAACAGAAATGCCCCTTTAATCACCTGTCTCCAAGGGCAGTGGTTTTCAAACATTTTTTTTCTAAGGCACACCTACAACCAAGCCAGACTCTAGAGGCACACCATGTTCATAATAGTGAAATATAGCCCTTTAAAGTGGGTTGCAAAATATTAGCTATCCATATAAGATTATTCTTATCTAAGGCCTAGTTTAACTAAACAGAAATCTTGTCTAATTTTTTAAAACATTTATCCCCAAACTATGCAAAAATTTGTGAGAAACTTGGTAAAAAAAATTTTTTTAAATAATCAACGCACATTTAAACTTGAAAGGCCACATTTTATAAAACTTGGAAAAATTATATAGGTCTATATAGGAGATAAAAAGTAAGAACTTTCCCAACCTTTATAATCTATCAACTGCAAAAGATGTCCCTATGAGGTTTTATAGAGATTGTTAAAAGTTACAGAATTTGCAGCTGTGTAAGAAAACCATTTCACCTAAAAATAGTTAATTGCAGTAATAACTAGAGGTTGTACAAAATCCTGAGGGATACACAGACTTGCCTCTAGGCACACCAGTTTGCCCTGCCACACCTTATAAGAACCTCGGATTTAAGTTTTGGAATCGAAAACCAATTGCAGTTGAGAGTTGATAACAGCAAGCTCAAGGAATCAATATTATTTACCTTAATGCTTAACAACTGATGGCTTAACTGGACACAAAGTGATGCTAAATGCACCATATTCTGTGTCTGTATCTGTGTCATTATTAGCAAAGTTTCCCTTGTTTATAGCAAATTGCAGAGACAAATGCGGTATGGCATTTGATATTAGGAGAACCATGTGTTTGACATTGTTGCCACTGAAAACCAGTGTAGACTAATTTTAATACAAAATGTATAGGAATAGATAATGGCATTAGTACCAATAAGACCTTATCAGGTGCCATTGTTATCCTCTTTCCCTTGGTTTGAACTTCAGCTGGTTGTCTTGACAATATCTACATGCTTAAATGCACTGAGATCCCGCCTTGTGATTAGCTGGTCAGCTATTTGTGTTAATGAGCAGTTGAACTGTTGTGCCTAATAAAATGACCAGTGAGGGTTTTATGTGTGTCCCTCTTCACGAAGAAAAAATCGTAAGTCATTTTTGCTCTGTATCACTCAACTTTAACCAGACATCCATGATCGTGTCTCTTTTCTTGGTATGTCAGTGTGAGTTTACAGAGACATACTAAGACACCTTCATATACTGCCTGCACCCTACCACATGCACTTTATTAATCTATACTTGCGCAGGTAATGGTCCTTACCATAGCCAGGGCTTTATTACAAGAAACACAAAAGGTTAGACTTCACTTTCCTGCTTTTGTATTTTTCACGATGTTGCAAGTGAAAACCAGCGGCCCTGTCCTCTATACACCTCATCTTTGTTATGGTCTGGTTTTCATTTCCACGCCTAAAGAGGGTAAAATGTAAACCTACTTTCCCACCTCTCCTGTATATTACATTTTTTGCTCAGAGGTACCATGCAGTACAACAATTCATAATCCTTTAGTGCAAGACAGATGTATGGCTTAAACCTGCTCCTTTCTGTCTGTGCCAGCAGCTGACTGAGGTCACTTATTTCAATGTCTTGATGTTAACATTTTTTGCATCTGAAAGGCAAATTCCCTAGACTTTTTTTTGGCTCAGTGGTTTCTTTGGCATACTTTTGTGCATAGACTAAGATGTAAGAGGCCTCTTCATACTTTTGAAACCGCAAAGGTCGCTAAACATTGATATGTGTTGGAAAAAGTACAGGAGACAACTGAGGATGCAACTAACTCTTGGCTATGGAGGTGCTTGTTTGTGTCCAGGGAATCATACAAGGATTTTACTGTACAAACTTTACACAAGGACATGAGGTGAAGTTCTTTAAACCTTCTATTATGCTGTTCATGGCCAAGTCAAGATTCTAGTTTTCTACAAGAAATTGAGTGTTTTGTACAGTTCAGTCTAGTGCTTCAGGATTACATCACATTTGACTAATGTCAGTAAAGGCACTGCTGTGGTCAGACAGTATAATCAAGGCTCAAACTCTATTAGGAAACATAAAACAACAGGGCAGATACTATTATACATAAAATATACAAAAAGGTATTACAAATGCAGGATTAAATGGATCTAACCTTACAATAAATTAGATTAAAAATGATAATTATTGATGTTGCCAATTTCTAGCGTAACATCAATAATGCTTCAGTGCAGTAAACGAGACAGGAATAAGCGTTTTGTTCACTTGAATGGGATCAACTTGTTCTGATGCTTAATGCCAAAAACCATGCTCAGTTGCTTAGCCCAATGGGAAAGTTCAAGTTGTAAAAAGTCTCTCATAAATCTTTGTGGTTTTTAATTTATTTTCAATAGTGATTTGGCATTTTGTGCTTACACACAGGAAATAGAATCCTGTCTCAGCTGTTGTTGTTGTTGTTGGAGCAAAGGGACTGGAAAGTGGAGGGCCTTCAAAGATAGCCAACAATCCTGAGGTCTCTTAAGTGGGCTGACCAACCACATATTGTTCTTGGTGAGAGGACACCAGTACAGTTGCTTCAGCAAAACTTCAGCCATGACCTTGCTGTCAACTCTCATAAACATATTCACTTACTTGAGTGCTCACATGAACATCCACACACATTATAATATCTTGCCATTTGTAGTTGGGACGGGACAGGGAGCATTCCCACTGTGCAGCTTCATTCATGTGCTGAACATGAACTTGAAGCTCATGTTCTGTAAGTGGCCTCAGACGGGTCAGACTTTATCAGGTCTGTTGTTGCTAAGTGTGATGGATAACTCGTTCTTTAAATTGTCATTCAGTTAGGGATGGGAATTGAAAACCAATTCCAGTTGAGAATCATTAACAGCTCCATCAAAGTATCGATAACATGAGTCTTTTTGCTAATCAATTCCCTTATCAATTCCTTCCACTGACAGGGTTCAGAAGCAGTCTTGTGTGCCTACTGCACAACCTTAAGTGAGTGGAAACACCAGCAACTTGCAGAAGCAGTTATCTATGCTGTGACTTGTGTTTGACATTGTTGCCACTGAAAATCCACAGGCCAACATTTGCCCACACGGAAAATCTGCAGGAATCAATAAGGGAATTGTTAAAGAATTGGATCGATTAGCAGGATCGTTAATAGCATTGGTCTCAATAAAATCTTATTAATTCCCATCCCTACATACAGTACAAAAATAAACAAGACCACGCATATTTAAAATAAGAACAGCCAAACAATAGTAACACCTTTAAGGTGAGGATTACCTGAATATGTAATAATCAGGAAATAATCATATTGGCCAGTTTTTATTGGAAATTTCTAACTGATTGATCCGTTTAAAGGAACACTCCAACATTTTTGTTGTTTCCGTGTCTTGCCTCACTCCCAAGTCCATGACAAGCAGATAGACACCATTCTTTCGACTATGAGTCCAGTAACAAGGAAGAGACGGCCAAAGCTCGCCCACCGCTACTTAGAAAATATGAAGACAGAAGATAACATAACATAAAGGGGTGAAAAAAAAAACGAGTCACAACAAGCACCCAGGACCGTTCAGAGTTGCTGAGGAGTTTATCTGATGACTGTAGGCAGAGGCAGGCTAGCACTACCCACTGACTCTTGGCATTTGAACTACGTTGCTCTTATGTTAGAAGCAGAAGAAGCAAGATTTAATATAATTATACAATAGGACGAGGGCTGCTTGGAAATAATTACAATCAATATCATTTTGATTGATATTGAGATCATGATTACTAATCATCACTTGTTGATTTAACATCTGTTTTTTTATTTTAGAAGTCATTGTTTTGAGAGACACTTACAGTTGTGTAACAAATTCTGTAAAGTATTATGCATTGTAATGAAAATGGTTTGAAGTCTTTGGTACTACTAATATTAGAGATGCACAATATTATGGGTATGATAACATGTAAAGAATGTTTAGTAACTGTTAAGTGCTGCTCAGTCAAAAGCTGCATATTAGCTTATCTCGCTAATTGATGTTGCTATGTGCTGTAGAAAAAAAATCTCACTGTCATGATCATACTGACAGCAAAAAATAAAAGAAAGATAAATAAATGTGATCAGTGCATCCCTTATCTTCAGTATCCACCACAGTGTATGGTAAAAGCAAGATTTAACGTGGCTTTTGCCAAACCAGCAATGTAAACTATTTAACGTCATGAAAAAATCTGCACGGGTAACGCACAGAGCAACATCCCTTTCTCAAATGTCAGAATATTGTAAAAGTAGTGGGAGTAGTGGAAGGCTGTTTCCTCTGGCCTCTGCTTCACATTATTTGGACTAGACTGCATGAATTAAATTAAATTAAATTAAATTACAAGGACTGTTGAAAGAAAGAATTAATTCTTTGATTTCTTTGTCTAATCATTGATCTTTATTGTCTGTATTTGTAATAAGCCTGCTCCACAAACTTGCTGGATAAATGAACACAGTTTTTAGTTTCTCTTGACTCCTTCCAGTCTCCAAAATGTTTGATGGACCCCATAATGGGTCACTCTGTCTAGCCATAAATCTCCTCTTGTACCCCTTGCCTGGATGTTTTTGAGGGAGCCACGTGGAACTCATCCCATGGTGGCCCCCCGTTTCCTGTGTTAATTTAGACAGGTCAGGCTGAGCAGGTCACACTTTGCGATCAGCTGGAACACCATGACTATCCATCCTTATACGCTTCAGTCTTTGTTGGTACCCCTGCTGCCTTTAGCGAGGGTTTTTGTGTGTGTCTATGTGACAGACTGTGTTGAGAAGAGTGGGTTGGGGTCCCCACTTAAAGCATGAACTTGGTGATGAAGGTCATTGACTCTTAAGCTCAATCTTCTAAAACCTTTCCTCCATTACCCTGCAACATTATTTCTTCCAGCCTCCCCCTGTTTGTGTGTATGACACAACCTTTATTAATTCATCCACCCACACACGTACAACCCCCCCCACACACACACCTCTCCAGTCCCTTACACCAGCCCCTCACCTGTTCTTTTCGTGTCTTTAGCTGTTTATCTCTCACTTCCCTCATTGGTCTGTAGTTGGTCATGGCAGAGAAAGGAGATTGGGTTGAGTAATTCGAGGATGGCTGAGAGGTAAGGGGCTGTAGGGTTGTACTTGAGGGCCTTTGTTTTGATTGGGGTTTTAAGTATCCCTGATTTCATTGGGTATATTATCACAGGGGATGACCCAGACATAGTTTCTGTACCCTTGATCTATGCTACCCATTCACTCCAAAGTGTCAATTTTTTGTCCCTGTTTACATCTGGGTTGAAGGGCCGTGGCCAGCAAGGCAGCATCAATTAAGTCCAGTTACAGTGATCACTAGCGGCAGGTGGTTGTGTTACAGCTTAGAATGATAATTTGACCAGCTTTTGTAATAAAAAGTATAAAGAATTAGTTTAATGACCTGTAAATCTGTTATCCAAATTTAACTCACGTTCCCACACACGTTCCTATTTAAAATCATATCCTGATCAGAGATAGTTGAATACTGGGTCCATTAAAATCTGCATCCACATTTGTCAGAACCCAAATTCATTTGAGCTTATCAATAATGCTTGGAGTCTCATGTTTCCCATGTGCTATTTTATCATACCACTGGTACACAAACATTTTTCAGTTCTTTCAGCTAAGTAAGATAAGCACAGAGCACGTTGTGTGTGAAATTGAACAAAAATCTTGAACCTTTCAAGCAGCTCAGCAGACAGTTTTTTTTTCAATAATTTGGATGCAATTATTTGAGATGCACATCAGTATCAGTTCAATATTTGTGTTTTGTTTTTTTTTTTCATAAAAACCATCCATCAGCGAATGCTGGATTAATAGATATCAGTTCCAGATATTTTTCTGCTGTGCCATGTCAGTTTAATGTTGACATCTGGCACACCAAACTGTTGATTAATAAAGGGTTTTTAAATATGAGCTGTTGGACAAATCTGATCTGTTTTTATGATCAAACACTGTGTACTGTGATACTGGCATTTAATATAAGGCCACAATGGTCTTATTTTTCTTAGATTTCAAAATTGCTTATGTGTTATTAAAAAATAACATTACAGGAGCCTGTGCAAATAAATTAAAGTAATCAAAAACTAGGATGCCAGTATTTATTATGTATTTTGATATGTAGATATTGACCTCTTTATTTTTTAAGAAGGCTTCTATGACTCTTGATGCCTTAATTGGAAGTCAATAGAACAGCAGTGGTGTTGGAGACCAGGGTGAGAGAGAATGGGATATGGGGTATGCCATGTAGAGCTACAGGTCAGATTTAAACCTGGCACATGCACCAAGACAACCGTCTATGTACGAAGGTTGGACAGTACCAGTGGACCACCAATGTCCCACACCCAGACCTAGGCGTGTGCATGTATAGGCCATTTCTCAGGTATTATCAAGATCAAAACAAGGCTCATCACTGTGATGTTGAGATTCATGTAATCACACTCATTATTTTTTTCTCTTTTATAATCAGGATGCTCTGACTGCACTTGCTCCAGGATTTGCTTCCTCCGCAATCCGGCCATCTGGCTCTTAGTCCTCTAATGCTGCAATGCCCTGAAAGAAAGGCTCCCTCACACCTACTGTACTGAGAATGTGTGTGCAGAGTGTGTCCTTGTTTGGGAGTGATAGAGTAAAGCTGAGAGAAAGGAGTCGAGCCTGAATAGGATGGTTCGGGGTCTGCTGGAGAGCTGGCCCGCATGCCAAAAAGTGTGGGAAACAAAAGAATACAGAATTAAGGCAGTCTAAGAAATGCACAAGAAATGCATAAAGCAGCATTAGCAAACAAAAGCCTGTCCCTTAAAATTGTGTGCTGGTCAGTGAATCGTAAAGTCCCGCTTCTTCTCCAATGAAAATAAACCCCCGTCCTGGGTTGCCTTTCTGTTTTGGGAACTCTTTTGAAATGCAATTAGCATTTCATCCAGGGCTGACCGGTAACATGCAATGAAGTAATACCCTTTCTAATTTGGCTCTTTGGTCTGTGAGGCTGTGGAGAGCACAACCTTGTTTAATCCCCTGAAAGTGCTTTCCTGTCTGCCTCCATCACTGTGTGTCATACAGGCTAATCAGTCAGCCAGTGCTCCTACATACTAGACAGCGCTCCAAATTGCTCACACACTGATTCCTACTCAATGGGAAGAGCTCTTCTCTTTCTGTACTCCTTTCTCCCCTCTGCCTCTTAAAAAGAGGAAAAAAGTCTTGTTTTTGTTGAGAGATTTGAGATGGTTTTGGCTCAACTAAAGAGCAGCCGACCACAGCCGTGCGAACAATACCTCAGAAAAACTCTCCCTCTCTTTCTCTCTCTCTGTTTCTTTTTTCACAGTAAAATGCACACTTGATTGGCAGTTTCTTGCCCCTAAAGGAGAAATGCCTGGTTGAAAAGTATCCTCTGACAATAGCTTGAGGGCTGACCTCATGCATTTTTGTTCTTTAAAGAGGTATTCATTCAAGTGTTTTCTATTTCTCCTTATAGAATGGCATAATTTGGCTGCAGCTCTGCACCTTACCAACCTCATTTTGCCAGAATTGTTCACCCACTTCTTGTTAGACTAATGGTAGGTTCTCTGTTTTCCTCCTCAAAATGAATAGAAATCTGTTTTTGGATTGAGCTCTCCAAAATAAGCCCAGTGAGTAACATAGTTTTGTCAGATTTAATGATGTATGTTTAAGCCTTACTCGCTTATTAAGTTTCCTAATTTCTTCTCCCCAACTTCCCTGTATGGCGAGAACATTCACTGATCTAAAAATACACGAGGGACAAACTACATGTGAAGTGCAATTATGGGCTTGTGAGAGGAGCGGGTATGGCAGCCGCGGCTCCATCGGGCTGAGAATGGACGGTGGGTGGTTTCTGAGGTAGGGCTCCACACACATTGGGCTGGTGGCATGGCTTAGTATGGTGTGCAGTTCAAACAACAAAACAATCCAATAAACAGAGCCAAGGAGGGGGCATAGCTTAGATTAGAATTTCCTTAAAAAGCATTAAATGTCTTAAATTTAACTTTTTGAATTAAAAGCCATAAATTAAAAAAAAACAACTTATTTTTATCCCAGACTCTTAAATTTTGTCTTCTTGATTTTTCAGTGTTTATAACCCCAAAGAATTTGTTTAGCAGTCATTTACATAGCAGATAAACGTGGAATAATAAGCATGAGAGATTGTGATTAGCTTTTCATTTATTGATGACAACAATACCATTTGTTTGTGTTTTTGCCTTTTACTGATCAGTTAGCATTGGCCTGTTCCAATTGAATTTAGGTGAGAATTTGTTCTAAGGAGACAGATACTTTCATGAACTCTGTTATTTTACTTGATCATGATGATGGAGTTGTTCCTTTTTGTGGCCAGACTAACTCCAGATCAACAACAAGAGCTGTAAGACTGATGAAAGAAACTCCACTACAGGCCTCCCACTGTAGAACAATTCAAGACCACTTCAGGTGTGTCTTGTCTCCATATGACTTACAGTCATATATGACCTCAAGGTCATCATCAAGCGTGTCTCAGACAACCAGAGGTACTTTCAGGGAGGGATGCCTCATGGGAAAACCCTTGATTAAACTCTATTACCTCATATATGCACCACCAAAACGGAAGCCAGAGTATTGCTTTCCACTTTTATAGCTCTCAAAACAGACCATGCTTAGTTTAATAAGCAGGGGAAATGCCTTCACTGTGATTATGGAGGCTGGTACTCCACTTCAAAAGTCCTCTAAAGAGCTGAAGTGACAAAATAGGATGATAGATTTAGCCTTAAATGAGAAGACAGTAGTATCTTTAAAGCTTTTGAATTGCCTCTCCCATTGTTGTAATTACTCCTGTCAACAGTCTTATCACTTGACTACGCAAAGCACATGGCATTCTCTACACAGTAAATCTTGCAGTGTCACGCTTACTATCTGACTGTGAAGTCGTGCAGTGAATAATTGATGCCAAAGATTACGACACAGAGGCAACCATCAGGAGAAACCCAAGAGGCATCAGCGCCGAGCACTGACCCCTGGAGCAGCCCTGCAACCAGACACCTCATCAGCACCTCTGACAGGGATATCCAGTAGATCAGGGAGTTAGTGTGTATGTGTGTGTGTGTGTGTGTGTTTGGTGTCTGCAGAGTAAAAGGGTTTCTAACCAGGCTCTTAGGTTCGAGGCTGCTTTAAGAAGAACTGACAGGTGATGAGTCAAACTGCCTGTCAAGAAGTAAAAGAGTTTGTCTGCAACAGGAAAGGGATGATATGATATGTGACATCAGGATATGGGAAAGAGTGAGTCTTAATTAAACCCTTTAGATTTGACTTTGATTGTGACAGGGCTGGACAATATATTGAGTCTCCAATATGTATCACTATACTTCAAATAATCTTTCATATTGTGCAGGAAAATCTAAGGGACCTGAAGTTGGTTTTGAAGATTCTTCTTCTCACCTATAAAGTTCTCAGTGGGCAGGCACCAGTTTATCTTTAAGAGCTTGTAGTGCCGCACAATTCCTGTAGAACGTTATGCTCCCAAAATGGAGAAATTAAGATCCTTTTCCCAGCCCCACATTTCCAACTTTGTCAATGTGTTTGGTCAGATTAGACCCCCACTGTCTCTAGTTAAAATAATGCCTTAAGAGGAATATAAATTCTTTTATTTCTATGGTATTTATACGGAATCAGTACTGTTTAATTTTTACTGAAGTCAAATCAGAGTTTTTAATTCTGGTATTTTGACAACCACTTGCTATTTTTCTATTGGTAAAGTATTTAGCAATACTTTGTTGTGCATTGTTCTCTTTAGCTTTGATCTGAGCTAAGCTGGTAAGAAAGAGTGCACTTAGTAGCCCTCCGCATGTAGCTTAATGCCCAGCACTGAGAGACTTTCCTGGCAAGCTTTAAGGCTTCGTGTGCAAGCATAATTCTCAATGACTGTGCATAACAGAAAGGAGAGAGACGTTTCCTGGAAGAGTTGTGAACACGGCAAATACACTGAAAGTGCAGGACAATGGCCAGAGCTGAACAGATTAATCTGATTTAGACAACAGCTTTAGAAATTTGAACCCAATTATTTAAAAGGATTGTTCGGGGCCTGATGACACATTTTAAGAGCTATTGACAATGACTATGCATTTATGTCTATGCATCAATAGTAAGGTATGGACATCCTTGCCAGTTTTTGATGTGGATGATACTGGCAGTTCTGTTGGTCACTATGTTTGTCCAAGTCGTAAGTCTCTTCAGCTGTGGTGTTGTCTTGTGGCTGGTAAGACACCAGTCCAGAGTTTTTGAGATGGGCGGAGTGTTTCTCTAGGTTTTCTGGTTCGCTGGCCTGTCACATTTATTTGCCAGTCCGACTGCTGAGACCTTGAATTTTGAATGCAAATGCTGACCTCACCAGTTCTGGCAAAAGCATCCGGAAATGTACCGTGCGCTTATGTTTGTGTGTGTGTGTGTGTGAGTGTAAGCTTTTTCCCTGCTGTGCACCTCTCTACATGAACTCACAGTCTTATCAATGTCAGAGGTCTGAGCCAGGCACTCCATGCTTCCTTTTGCTGTGACAGACAGATCCTTAGTTTTCTGTAGCCCCTGGGCTCAGGGTTGGCACAATGCATGATGTGGACACAATAACTGCCCTGCAGGGTAAAACAGACCTGTGTCATCCACACAGCATCTGCTTTTTATGAGGGTCTTTGAAGGGAGTGCAGCATCTTGGTCAGGACCACCCCCCTGATTCGGAGTAGGGGTTTGGAAAGTTTGACGCTTGGTATCACACTTCTAAAAAGATTACGGTGAAGAATAAGTGGTGACATTTGTTTTGAGGATTAGATTTAATGCCAGTCAGAGTCAGAGCTGTTGAATGAAAAACTGATTTGACAGCACTGTGATCATGATAACATTTCTTTCTTCTACACAGTCAAACTTTGATGACTTTTTAAAATGCGGTCTTAACTATGGCTGAAGAAGAGGGGGAAAAGTGACATTTCAGTGCTTTTCTTTCTGCAGTTATTGTTGTAGTATAAAATTATATCAATCAATAAATCAATCAATCTTTATTTGTATAGCGCCAGTTTATAACGTGTTATCTCAAGGCACTTTATAAAAGAGCAAACTGAAACCATACTCTTGATTTTAAAGATACACATATATGCATATATGAAATACATATAATAAATATGTATATTTGTATACACATTTATACATCCAGAGATGTATCCATTCAGGCAGAGACAAAGGGACTCAAAGTAAGAATTTATTATAGTGACAAACTCATGGACTCCCAGATCATAAATCTTTCCTCACCACACTTGTTTCTGCTTATTCAGTCAATCAATCTTTATTTGTACAGCGCCATATTTGTCTTTGTTGAATATAAATTTATCAAAAGGAAGCCCCTTAAGATGTGGCATCTCATTTTCAAGAGGTACCTCAAGTCTATATGCTTGTAAAGATAGTTACTATGGATGTATAATCAATACAACCAGGGGCAGAGAGATCAATCTTATATTAAAATTAATATATATAATGATTATGAACTGGAGACGAATGGTGTTGATTAATATAGCAGCATCTAGCTGAACTGTCATTACATTTGGTTTAACTGGTCTAAAAGTATGAAATTATGTTAAATGATGTCATTTCTGTTGATACGTGATGCAGGATAGAGCACATGGAGTGTAGCAGGTCCACGTCAGCAGGTCATTCATGATTGTTTTATTGAGGTCATACTAATGTATGTGTGCTGTTTGCAGAAACTACCATGTATTTAATTTTGTTGATCCCTCTAAAGTTAACATCAGGGACTGTAATGATAATGAAATGGGGATAAAGGAATGTCCATATATATTTAATTGAAGTTATAAAAGCTTCATATGTCCACAGCAGGCAGTCTACACCAAGGATCCCAGGCAGCCTGCAAGACAAGAACCAGAGATGAGTACAGGAGCTAACAAATAGGGGCAAGGCATTAATAGAGAGAGGACAGAGAGAAAGTGTTAGAGAGATAGAGAGAGGTACAGAGGGAGGAACTCAGTGTGCCAGATCCCCCTGGCAGTCTAAACCTATTGCAGCTTGACTATTAGCTATGAGCTGGTCCAGGCCTAAGGTGGCCCTAACTGAAAACTTGATCAAAAGGGAATGTTTTAGGTCTAACCTCAAAGGTAGAGAGGGTGTCTGCCTCCTGAACCATTATTGGTAAATGGTTCCAGAGAAGAGGAGCCTGACAACTGAAGGCTCTACCTCCCATAATACTTTTAGAGACAAAGGTACCACGAGCATTTTGGGAGCCTAACGTTCTAGAGGGGTTGTACAGCACTACAAGCTCTTTGAGATAAATTGGTGCCTGTCCACTCAGAACTTTATAGGTGAGACGAAGAATCTTGAATTCTATTCTAGATTTTATGGGAAGCCAATGCAGAGAAGCTAATACAGGAGTAATGTGGTCTCTTCTCCTAGTTTTAGTCAGTACACGTGCTGCAGCATTTTGAACCAGCTGAAGCGTCTTCAGTAACTTGCTGGGACAGCCTGATAAAAGAGAATTGCAATAATCCAGTCTAGACATTACAAAGCATGGAGTAGCTTTTCAGCATCGCTCTGAGACAGGATAGGCCTGATTCAAGCAATGTTACGCAGATGAAAAAAGATTTTCAGGCAGTGAGTTCATGAACCACATTTGCCTTAACTCAGGTTCATATATTAAATTTTGATGACTGTGAAAGTATTTTCACAATTTCTTGGAAAAAAAAATCTAGTTTTCACTTGCTGAGAACCCCTGATCCAGCTGTATGCTTAGTCTGTCTGAGACACTTCATGCAAGCTCCTGACACTTTCATACTCCGCTCTGATTGGTCAGCTGGTCTGCTGTGGGGTAATTGATCTATTCAGCACTCCTCAGTGCCATGTTTTCAGTGGCTCTGCATTCTGTTTATGGTCCATGTCCTGCACTGGGCTTAAACCCCAAAGCCAATGGGCTTAAACCACCGATGAAGCAATGGTAAGACATCCTACTGATGGTCGGGTTTTCTCTGGGTACTTCAGTTTCCTCCCACAGACCTAAAACATGGTTATTACGGTAATTGGTGACTCCACATTGCCTGTAGGTATTAGTGTAAACTGTAGTCTGTCTCTTTATGTTGACATTTTTGTGATTTGCTGGCAACTGGTCAAAGGTGTCAGGTGGAAAGAGACATTTGATCATACTAAGAGGGGACCGGCACCTATCTCAGCCCTCATTTGGCAAGAGGCAGGGTACACCTGGACTGGTTACATGTCAGTCAGAGGGCTGACATGTAGACACAGATAAGCATTCACACTCATACAGGTGTTGAAGAAACAACCAATTATTGGAAAGAAATCCAGATTGCCTTGACAGAACCAGTGCATGCGTGGAGAGAACATGTGAACCCCACAGAAGCCCCATTAACACTGCTGTCTCAAGTCATAATATCCACCATAAACGTTTCAGAGACACAATTGGGTGAACAAATTGACCCCCCATTTGTTCTGTCTCTACAGTATCAGAGCGTAATATTGGAGAGAGTGGTCACTCAGACTCAGACTTTGTGTGTATCTGGAGGGACGTACTGTGTTGTGTGCGTCCAAGTTGCATTGCAGGGTGAATTAACACAGATAATATGGCCTCACTGAATTAATGTGAATATCCTGAGGTGTAAAGATGACAGAGCTTCATTGTGGCACTTTTGTATAAAGGCACAGTGAAAAGAGCTATAGAAAGACTCTGTTTTTGAGCCCTGTTGCTGTAAAGCAGCAGTGCTAATGACTGCACCAGCATTTAGCCACTGATTATATTTTCTTATTCATCTAGACAAATTCAAACTTTGTGCACATGTTGTAATAATAATAAATTTACAGTGCAGCTTTAGTCTTACTCTCAAGAAACAATGTAACTTGTTTCCTTAAGCAGCATAACTCCATTAGACAAGCGAGTGTTTTAGAGGTGTCAAAGTGCAGTGAAAATGCACACTACCTCAGGTACACTATTACCCGCATTTTGGTCTCAAACTATTTGAGACAGTTTAAATGAGGTTTTAACTTTTCTTTCAAGCTCTTGGTCAGCTCTGAAGGACATTTCCAACCCCCGCACAGGGAGAAGAGTGACAACCTCTACCTCTCTTTGTCCAACCACAAACTCACCTCTCTTTGCCCTAAGCCTCACCCTCTGTCCCCCACTGTCCAGCCCAGCTAACCACCCACCAGCTCTAAATCCGTTTTTGATGGATTTCACAGCAACCCTTTTGCAGCTGGCATGTGTGGGACACATGCACACACACCCCCACACACCCACACACACACACACACACACACACACACGTGGTTCTGACATCTACTCAAACTCTCACATGGATGCTCTCTTACAGTCAAATGTGCCTATTCATCTTTTGTCATTTAATTCAATCAAATCTGTCAACCCACAGTTTCTCTCCTCAATGTGGTGTTCTTATTTATGAGCTGAACTACAAATTAATGAATGTTTTCTATTCTTACGTCAACAAACACTCAGAAAAGCAGAAAATTGATGTAACCCAATGGAAGAAATGAAAAATTGGATATTTTTAACTTCCAGCTTTCCGAAACAATTTCCGCTTATTAAAAATGAACCAAAACAGCATGACTTCATCTGCTGTAGCTGCTGATCATGTCCTTTTCCAACCTTGTAATTAAGAGTGAATATTTTTTAAAGAGCTAACTTGTTCATACTGTTGGCATGCAGGAGTCTGTGGTGCAGATTATGAATGGGATGGGTAAAGCACAGCAGGGAGGGGAAAGGCAGGACAGAGTAGCTGCAATTTAGCTTGAGGCTGGCTCCACCCCACTCGTCATGCTGTGTTATTTTGTTGTGTTAACCATGACAACTGTCTGAGTGGCTCTATCCTTTACGATAATTCTGGATGGGATTTTGCTGCTCAGAGGTTGGATGAGGAGAGCAATGGAGACCAGAGGGATGTAGGAGAGACAAACTAAGAAGTGAAGTTGAGTGGAGGAAGCAAGAGAGCAGAAAAAATAATTAGAGGGCTGGATTAAAAAGGGTTCTCCCCAAAGCTTCAGCCTCAATTACAAAAACCTCTTTGAGTGATCACATTTACTCTTGATGACATAACATTCAAGTGGTCAAGCTGGGTAAGCCCGACAATAACTACTCTAACAGTTATGACAACATGAGGACAACAGCTGTTCATATTATGGAGACATGCTATGAATCATTTCAACCACAATGACCAGAAGCATGTCTCCCAGCCTGCCTGACAAATCATTTTTAAGCAAGGCTCCTGAACATGCCTGAAGATCACAGTTGTTTTATCCTAACATCCTATTTGTTTACCTGAAACTCAACTCTAGAATAGCAACGTATTTCGAAAAAAGTCATGTATGATATGAGCAAAGGATGGGAAACTTTGGTTATTCAGAGAGCAACAGTAATTCAATCCTCACGGTGGGACAGCCACTCACACAGGGCTGCTCCCAACTGAACAATTACAGTTATTTATTATTTTTTAAAAAAGGAAGAAATATAAAACTTTTACAAGAAGTTATATATTATCATTGTTGGGTCAAAACCTTTTATCACATTTTGTATGATTTTCAATTTTTTCATGAAACAGTGTGACTTGTTAGATTTCATAGTGGTTAGTGAGTTTTATTAACTTTAAACCAATTAAAAGGACAAAAAATAATTTATCAGGACAATAAAAGGGTTAGTCACTCAATAGTAAAGCATATTTCTAATTTTTTAGAAGAATTTTGGGGTTCACAGGAGTTCACGGACCCTTTTACAGCCAGTTGATCCTTTGTAAAGCCTTTACAGGAAGTGATTCTCCATCAAGGCCTACCCTCTTTAGTTAGGATTAGTAGTTAAGACAAAAATCTATCATTGCTGACCTCTCTTCCATTTAAAAAAAATGAAAATAACTTTCTTTTTAACTAACTATTGTTCATGCTCTGTTCCTTGCGTCAGAACTGAACTGGGGAAGGGAGTGTTCAGTTTTGACGCACCCACAGCGTGGCACTCTCTCCAGACTGAGCTGAAGCTCTCAGAGCTCATTTCACTTGGAGCCTTTCACTCCACGCTGATGGATAAACAGCGTGAGCCCTTGACCAGTGCCTGTGTTTCTGAATTGTTATTTATGTTAAAGCTTTTGCACTTTATTGCAAGACACCTTGCACTCACAAAAATGGTGTATTCTAGCTTACTGTATATTGTCCCCCTTTCAATTATGATTTTTCATGACAGATGCTGCTGACCTCTTGGCCAGGTCTTCCTTGTGAAAGAGATTTTGATCTGAATGGGTTTTTATCTGGTTAAATAAAGGTTAAATTAAATAAAAATTAAAAATGTTAATTTAATCTGATTCTTTTCTAATTTGGTCACAGTTAAAGACTAAAGACAAAACTAGGATGTTTGAAGAATACTCTAAATCTCTATACATTTCTATAATAATTGAAAATTACTGGTGCATGACCTTCATGATGTTATCTCACATAGGCTGTATGCATCAACCAAATGCTTCATTGTTTCTGCTAAATATTTCTAGAATCAGAATCAGCTTTATTGGCTTAGAGAGTGAAGTAAGCCGGTGTCAAATTCCTTGTATGTCTAACATACCTGGTCAATGAAGCTGATTCTGATCCTACAACACCAAATATTGACAGTGCTGAAATTGTTTCTCTTACCTTTGAGTGTAAATAAGTTTTCTTTGTGAGTTTTAGAGCTGAAGTAACAAAATTAAGTTAAAAACTTCACCAAAGTGTATGAAAATAGACTGCCAACACAGCAGTTGTTTAACTGGAGTAACCCAGCAATGGCTGCTTTTAAGAGGGGGTCTCTGGTCCTGATTGGTTGGTTAGTAAACCAATCAGAGAGGCAACAAAGGGCCAGTTAAAGCTCAATCTTCTTGTAAATATTTCTGTTTTCATCATTTTCATGGCTAAATTCATGACATGTTTTCTGTGTATTTACTTTCCTCACTGGACGGGCTTTCTCCAAGCACCCCGACTCTGACCAAAACATGCTCATTAGGTGAAGTGGTGAGTTTAAATTGCTCGTAGGTGCGACTGGTTCAGGGTGTACTGCTGCCTCTCGCCCAGTGTCAGCTGGAACAGGCTCCAGCCCCACATGACTCCGAAAGGGATAAGCGGTAGTCTTAAGTCAACCCAATGAGCATGTTTTTGGTTTGTGGGAGAAAGCTGGACGGCCCAGAGAAAACCCACGCATGCATGGGAGTAACATGCAAAACTCCCTGACTGACCCAGGGATCGAACTGGAGACCTTCTTGCTGTGAGGCACATGCTGCCAGAAAAAAACTTCAGTTACACACAAAGACAGACAAGGGGAAAGGGACACAGGGAAACAAAGGATCAATCTGCAACTGAAACCTAATTTCTTCCTAACTTTTTTCTTTTCCATTAATAACTGTTCCACAGAGGTCTATTATTACCTCCGCCAAGGAGGTTATGTTTTTACCGGCGTTTATCTGTCTGTCTGTCTGTTTGTCTGTTTGTTTGTTTGTGTTCAAAGTAACTTGAAAAGTTCCGAACAGATTTGGATGAAATTTTCAGGAATTTTTGGAAATGGGATATGGGATAACTGATTAAATTTTGGGAATGATCCAGATCACCTTGGCGGAGGTCTGCGCTCTCTGAGTGCTTTTCTAGTTACACATTTGATTTCGTGGGAATGTTTCTTCAATCTTCATTTTCTTTGTAAGGACTATTACACTATTATTTTCAATATTTTGATATCAATTTTGATCCATTATTTGGGCTATTTGACATTTAAACAAATTTATAAAACATAACATTTTAAGTTTATGTATGCAATGACTTAACTAAAAATCTGTTCTTTAGTGTTCTTTTCAATAAACTCTTTAAAATGGCACACACACAGCACTGTTTATGTAGTTTATGCATTTTTTATCTCATGCATGTCTTGGTATTAATTCTTTATGTGCTTTTTTTTGTAGGAATGCCCCCTGTCCTCCTGCTGGCTGGGTTGATTCTGGCTCTGTCCATCCCTGGCACTACTTCTGAGTCTGCCACGCTGCGGTTCCTGGGACAGACGGACTTTGTTGTCAATGAGAGCAGCACAGCTGTGGTCCGTCTGGTTGTGGAGAGAGTGGGAGACCCAGTCAACGTGACAGCTTTGGTTCTGGTAGGATATGGGATAAACTGCAAATCCTCTCAAATCAACTCCTCAAATCTACTTCTCTGTCTACATGCTGTCACATTAATAAGAGGCCCCCCTTCATGACCAGTGAATACAAAGTGAAAGAGACTTCATTTATTTTGGAGACACTGGTCAGTTTGCAGACTCAGAGTGCCAACAGAAGCTGTCAGAGTAACTGACTGGGTATTAGCTTTATGCCCTCTACATGGGGGCTGGTGTCAGCTGCTCACAGCGGGTGTCTGGTAAGGCGAGCTAGCAAAACACTGAAGTATGGTTGGGGGTTTTCAAGATATCTTAACCATGGCTCTTTTCCCCGAAAACCATTATACCTGGGTGACTGTGTGACTTATCAGGCTGCCTTTTTAGAGACATTATGAGCACAAACAGGATCTTTAAAATTCAAGACTGAGCAAATAAAGATACAAGCAGGATAGAGGGAGAGCATCAGAAGTTTAGTATCTGCTATCTGTTCATGAAATTACCTTAGACAAAAGCATTATGTCCTGAGGCTTACCACTGGCTCTGTTGTCTTATCACAAACCTGCAGCATCTTATTTTTCATCTGTTCAATCACATAGTTTCAATCATTTTTGCCTAAGTCACTCTTTCCAGTACACAATAAAAAATTGTTAACAAAAATGATGCAAGAGTCTTGGCAAGTTATTTTTGATACAGTGTTATGTTTGCTTGTTTCATTCAGCTTGAAGGTGTCGATACAGGAGACTTTGAAGCCGTCAATGCTGCAGCTTTCCTGCTTTCATCTGAGTCCAGCAAGACCATCTTCATAGCTGTGAAAGATGATGACCTGCCTGAAGCCGATGAGACATTTACCTTTAATCTTACACTACAGGTAAATACATTTATGCTGTTGTTAGATGAATTGTTTATTTTTGTGCCAAATGCTTCTCCAGCTGAGTTCCTTCTCTCTTATTAGCCTAGCTAAATGAGTTACACAACATATGCACGTGAAGTGTGGGTGATATTTTTTTGTTCTCTTAGCAGTATGAAATAATTATATCAGTAACATAATGTGGCTGAGTTACTGTTCTTCAGTATCATTAATTATTTATTAGACTATTCATGCTGTTTAGCCTGTTGAATAGAATTAATATATTTTCATTCTGTCTGTCTGTGATTTTGTTAATCCAGACTATTGAACATGAGTAATAGATGAATCTTTGCACTCAGTAATTCTTACTGGTAATTGCAATGCTTCTTTAAAGAATTTTTCGAGATTGCCAGATATTTCCATATCTACTGAGACCTATGATGAACTTTTTAAGCTATAGTCTGCATGCCCTGTTGGGATAATTATGCAGAGGATGATGTTCCTTATTAGCTTTTGATTAGCTGTTTGTAACATGTTTTTCATTTAATGGAGTCAAACATTTTTGCTGCTGAGGGTTGCTTATTGCTAAGAGAAGTTTCAACTGATGGCATTAAAAAGGTGTGAGGGTGACTTTAATGTACACATATTTAGTAAAAAGGGGTGGCTTTTATGTGTAAAACAATTTCTCTCATTCAGCACTATAAATTGTCCTTTTGTTGTAAATGTTTGCACTGAGATAACACTACATTCACATTTTGTTAATCAGCCTCAGTTAATTTAGTCTTGTTACCATAGAAAGGATTAAAAAATGAATTAATTGGTTCTTGGCTGTGGGACAGAAATCAAGGTTTAAAACTGTGAAAATGCAGTCATGAATTCACATAACCCGATGTCAAGAGCTTATCACCCCAGCCCAAAATTCCTCACACCCAGAGACCATCTCCATGGTTTCATGTCGCCTTTAGCTTTCAAATTTGATTGATGAGTTGGGGGTTTTGCTTTTTCTGTCTGCCTGTCTTTACCCCGCACTGAAAGAGCTAAGAGAAAGGTCACTGTGATCGTCAGCTGTGTACAACTACAAAATAGAAGCAACCATAGCCAGCTGCAAGAAAGGTGATTTTTTTCACTTTCCAATTTGTCCTCTGATTTTTGTGACACCTGATGAGAACCCAGAAGCAAAAGCCTGAATTTAGCCTGCCACTAAAGTGAATGACCAGCTGAAACCCACTTATCCCCTTTGTTTACACTACAGCCAAGACAAAGCTTTGGCCAAATGCTTCCCTATCAGCTTACTGACAGTGTCTGGAGGATGAATGTGGGCTAGACTTGGTGTAACAGATTAATAAAAAAAAGTAGGAAGCAAAAGGGTTGATTGGTGACATTTGACAGTTTGATCTGTAAATTTAATCAGATGTATTAAACATTTTTACATTAATATCACTAAATCTAGGAACTATAAGTACGCTGTTAAGAAGAGAAAGACTGCTTCATTCTGCTCCTTCTACAGATTCTTATGTATTTAGTTAAGGGTTTGATGAACTGTTTATGGAAATACTTTTACAATTTTCTTAAAATTTCTAATCAAATTCAGTGAAAACTAAATATTGTAAGAAATTAGTGTCGGTTCTATTTTGAACATTATAAAGCTGTTGTGGGACATGGCAGTGCAGGATGATATATACCAAAGTCATAGCTTCATATTTTTCAGCTGTCTGTTTTATGTCAGATGTCACATGGGCACTTTTATTGACTTCCAGCAGCACAGTGTATACATAAAAATGCCTTATAAACAAACTGCAGGTTTTTGGGAAAACAATACAAATTGATCTTTAAATAGAATAAAAAAATAACTCCCCATTTAGATGTGATGTTTTATAAAGGTAATCTTGTGGTCAATATTCACATCACTGACTGTGGCTCTAACTATGTGCAATCGTTTCACATCAACATAAACTATAATGATATAAATGATTGTCTAAAAATGATATATATGTGAAATGTTAGAAAACATAATGTTACACCCAGACCTGGTAGAAGTAGGTGCAACCTGCAAGAGGTGCATCATTATCATAGGGAAAGTACACACATGGTGGTTGCATAAATCATTGGAGGTCAGGTTTATTGTCTATAAGCTGATATTTACAGCCTTCTAAAGGGAATAAACATAATAAAATGCAAAGAAAGCATAAATGTACTAAGCTCACTCCAAGTTTTTAATCTAGACTGAAGAATGCTTTTTTTTCTGTTTTTTAATTGAATTTAAAAAACTGGTGGGAAGAAGTAGGTTGCATGTGTATGTGTCTGGGAAGCTTCCTGGCTCAGTCAGTGGCTTGGCTTTGTGCTTTTCGTGTGGATTCTGTGTCTGCAAGTTGACCTCTACAAGAGCTCAGCAATGGAAAAGAAAGCCTTGTTTGAATAGAGGGATAAATGCAAGAGGCCTACGCATTTTCTTGTCTTTCATTTTCTACTTTGCTTGTTCTTACCTTAATATACACAAACATAAACATTCAGCGGTTTTAGTGTAGGGCTTTCAGTTTTGCCATGCCTTGCAAATAAACAAAAACAGAAAGCATTTTCAAATCATTATCTGGGGAGAAACTTGTGCCTCTGTTTATTATCTGTGTCAACACTCTAATAGTTGATCTCTTGTTTTTGGATGTTTTGGTGGAAGCCTCGGCACACTTGAGTTGAGACATGGTGGTTTTCAGCATAGTGGTTCCATGAGATGCTTGTGAAAACACTGGTAAGCTCACTAATGGAAACCTTGGAAAGTTTACCTTAATGACAAGGCTGTGGTCGTTTAAATGGGTTCAGAAACAGGGAAACCCTCATCACAGATCATCATCAGTTTTGTTTCTTTTTATTGTGTTGAATAAAAAGCTCTCAGTGGGAGCATTGTAAAGTCACAGTGTGATGTTAAGCAAGCTGAAATTTTAAGTTTTGTTCATTCTTGGTACCAAATCACTGAGCACAGCACAAGTCCTGAATAGGTATCCCACTGTGAGCCAACCTGACAAATCAACCAAGCTGAGACCAGAACTTCCTGTATTTGTGTTTTCTCACCAGGGCTGCTCAGTAGGAGCTCAGCAATCAAGAGAAAACAGTGGATAAGTCTAGTGTTCTGTTCTTTCTCTTCAGAATAGGTCAGGAGGGGGGTTATGTACTGAAAAACAAATTGTATCTACCTAGATAATATCTAACTATTCTTTCTTCCAGAGCTCATCTAATGGCGTCACACTGGGAACACCAAACAAGGCAACTATCACCATCCTGTCCAATGACAACGCCTTTGGAATTATTGCCTTCAACTCTGTAAGATTCCCTTGATATGCACATAAAACTTAACTGGCGCTATAATCATGCTTTTACACTGATGTAAGTACTCAGCTCAGCTTTATTTATACAGTGCTCTACACATGACACCGTGGATCCAAAGTGACTAACAGCATAGACAGAGGAAAAACAAACCATTGGGACAATCAAAAACATACAAACACAGCCATTTGGATTTTTTTTTTTTTTTACCATCATCTATTAAAGTATCACCAGTAGTAACTACTTTGTTTGCCCTACTGACACCACAACTGCAGAAATTTTAGCAGTAACATCAAGACAGAACAACAACAACGATGATGAAAAAGAAACAGGTAAAATTAAAATACACTGTAACACAGAGCCTTAAGCTCTGCTGAGCCCTGAACTTAATGGTGTTTTGAGAACTTAATGGGATTGAGTGTAAGTTTGTTTTTATGCTATTCTTAAAAAATCTAAATTAAAGATGAGAAATGCGTTGTAGGTAGAGGACGCAGCAGTTTTTGACCAGCAATAGAAAAATCCCTGTAATTTTAGAAAGGAACAGTGATGGAGGTATTTTGTCCCATTGCTGCTCAGAGCACTTCACACATGCTGATGTTAATTGTTACCAGAGAGAGAAGTTACCACCTGGTGGTTGTGGATTTCCGAGGATAATTTAAACCACAGCACTTTTCATTGTGACTGTATAGCTTTGCCATGGTTGCTGTGTGGAATATTTGTAACTGTTTACTCTAGCAGCTCCAGAGGGTTTTGTATGCTTGGCAATGATTAGACCTGCATTGATTCTTTTATAGAATCAATAAAAAGACCCTTTGTCTCTCGTATACAGACCTGAATTGATTTCTTTATGTTAACTTTGGTTTCAGCAATAAAACTTAAATGTTACTTATAAAGTCAAAGGAAGATATAACTACCTTACTTGGACAACACAAAAAATCTGCTTACATACATTGCCAAAATCTTAAGACCAGTTGAAAAATTGCAAAAAAAAATGGCATTTTGCACTGTTGGAACCTCAGAAGGTTCTAAGTAGAGCTTCAGAATTCAATTAAAAAAAAAGAAGAAATGAGAGTGAGAGACAAAAAATTTTGAGTAAGCAATTTCTTGAAAACAAAAATGAAACTGATTAATAGGCTGTTCATCAGCTGATCAAAAGTTTAAGACCGAGCTCAAAAAAAACCCTCAAAACTAAAAAAAAGTTTCAAAAAGGACTCAGTAATGAGTAGCTCCTCTGTTCTTGTTGATCACTTCAAAAATTCATTAAGGCATTTTTGATGTGAGTGTTTCTTGGAGGCTAGTGGGAAAGCTGCTCCAAGTGGTGAAGATGGCTTCACAAAGGGCATCCACTCTCTGGAACTGATGTCCGTTTTTGTAAACTTCCCTTGCCATCCAACCCCAAATGTTCTCAACTGGACTTAGATCAGGGGAACACGCAGGATGGTCCAACAGAGTGACGTTTATTCCTCCGGAAGACGTCCTTTGTCAGGTGAGTATTGTGAGCTGCAGCGTTGTCCTGTTGAAAAACACAGTCAGGACCACTCAGACGAGGGCCTTCAGTCATGAGGGATGCCCCCTGCAGCATCTCCACATAGCCAGCTGCCGTTTGGTGCCCCTGCACAACCTGAAGCTCCACTGTTCCACTGAAGGAAAAAGCACCCCAGATCATGATAACGCCCCCTTCACTGTGCCGTGTAGAAGACATCTCAGGTGGGATCTCCTTGTCATGCCAGCAACGTTTAAAGCCATCAGGATGGTCAAGGTTAAATTTTTTCTCTTCAGAGAATAAGCTCTCTTCCACCTTTCAATGTCCCATGCTTGGTGCTCCCTTGCAAAATTCAAATTGGCAATTTTGTGGAGTTGAATGTGAAATGTGGAAATGTGAACTTTGAAGACGTTTTTTGTTTTTTTAAGCCCTTCCCTCGCAGATGTGGACTGATGGTTACTGGGCTGCACCAGTAACGACATTAATTTGGGTCAAGGATCGCCCCATGTCTTGACGGACAGCCAATCGGATCCCCTGGCTCAGCGCCTTTGAAATTTTTTGTGTGTACTGAAGAAAAAAACCTCAGGATCTTTTAAGAAATTCAAAATGATTGTCGTACTGCGTCCAGCCTCAGCTGAGATGGTGTGTTGCGAGAGGCCTTGCTTATGCAGCTCAAATATCCTACCACATTCAATAAAAAAAAGTTAGTAGAACATAATGGTGAAGATTAGGTCTTGATTAGAGTGACAAAACACTACCTTGTTTTTTTTCCAAAATATCTCTTCATTTTATGATCAGTATTTAAAAAATGTGTAGCTGATAAAAAATTCAAACAGTAATCACAAATCCTAACATCCTGCTGCTGTTCTTTTCACTGTCAGTCTAAATTTCAAGCTCATTTTACTAGCTGTTAAGAAATCACTTACACAAATATATGCCATTTCATTTTGATTGTGTGCAGAGCTTGTTTTTTATTATACCTATGAACATTAGAGACTCATGAAGCTTTGCTGTGTTTAAAACCAAACTGAATATGTGGCTTAAATCACCTCAGTGTTGTAATCACCAACATTTGCCTGGTACATACAGTTTATTTGTGATTGTTTAATTTTATACCAATGATGTTTTTATGTAATGACACTGTTTTATATAATATATTGATTCATTTTATTGTCCTATGAAGTTCTATTTTTATACAAATGAACTTTAAACATGCTGTATTATTTTATATCATGTATCCCCTGCTATGTACTGTATAAACTGTTTACCTGCCCAGGGACAATGGATGCAAAATAGTTGTCAGCTAACTGTGGTGCAATTACATTTATTAGCCCCTATAAAAAATCAATAGAATAAAAAATAAATAGTAATTGAAAATGGGCCACAGTATTTACGTATGGAAATGCAAATCTGTTTTGTTTGTGCTTGATGGTTTAACTCTCTGTTTTGTATCATTAAACCTCAGACTGCAGAGGTCGTCATAGATGAGCCAAGAGGGAGAAACCATTTTGTGCCTTTCACCCTGATTAGAGAAAAGGGGACGTATGGGACTGTGACTGTGGACTATGAGGTTAGTACATGAAATATTCAAACACACAGCTTCATCGTATCTAAAAAAGCTTAAGAGGATAATGATATGCATTGATGATTCATTATGTAGAAAGATGCTTTTTCTCCAGCATTTTTACGTTACATTAGTTCTATCAATGTTTAAAATCAAATACACTGGCATGTTGACATGTAAAGAACTGTGACTCCTGTTGTTTAGATTATTGATGGACCTAACCCTGCCTTTGAGGACCTCAGTCCAGACAGAGGGAATATCACCTTCCCAGTCGGACAGTCTGTGGTGCAGTTTAATATCCTCATCCAGGATGATCAGGTATTTAACAAACTCTTCAGCACAAGCTAGTCTTTAATCATTTTGTAACAATCATTCACACTCGTGGAAAAATTTGGTCTCTCCATCAGCTCATCAGTTTTCTCTTTATGACATAGTTGAGAAGTTGCCCAATAGTTGTTAAACTTCAGATAAAAATAACCAAAAGAACATTGATTTTTGTTTTAGTTAATAACTAAAGAAGGTTGAAATAAGTTGAAAATAAGTTAATGGTGAGGAAACGAAAAAGATTATAGAGCACCCTAAGAATTCATATCAAGATCCATTGATATTTGATAGGGGTGCAACAGTAGTTTAAGTCATAATTTTTGGTTCATTTCTGACTGCCCCAGCAGTTTGGGTCATTTTTAATGAATTTCATACAGATATTATTGGAACAGCAGGGTCTATTAAAGACAATAAGCCATGTAATTTTGTTCCAATTACTTTTTTAAATTTTAAAACAAAATTACCCTTTCCATTACCATTTCTTGGTGTATTGAGTTAGATAAAAGAAATAATTAAAAATATATTAGAAAATATAACACTTTCAAAGGACAAAGTGCTTCTTAACCCTCACAGCTGACAGCTGATAAAGCTACTTTAGGTTGCTAGAAAAACAAATTACACCTACATATTACTGTATTTCAGTTTTTATCCAAACAAAATTTTCTTTTTATTTAGATGACATTGAAACACGTCCTGATGGGAATTTATTTATTCACAGATGAGCTATTTTTCTTTAACGTTTCACAGCAGCTGGACCTTCCTGATTCAGTGTCTGTAATCAGGCAGATCCATGTTGCCAAGCTCCAATCTACAACAATTGTGAGTGGCTCAGAGTGAGATGGTTCAAGTCCTTAAGAGCAGGAAGAAGAACGAGCTACGAGCGAGAGGAAAGCAGGAAGTGACTGCTCATACAGTGATTTAGCATGGATGCTAACAGCTTCAGAAGCAGTTTTATCATATCTGGAGCGCATTTCTTTATTAAATGAAAAACAAGTATCAACACTCCAAACTTCTCTGTAGTAAGGATATTTTCCAAGTCTTCACTTCTGACATGTTTGACAAGAGTTTGTTTTACGAAGTGACTCACGTTCTATAGCACAGTAGCTCCCGCCTACGATATTATCTGATTGGCCCGTAATAAATTTTGATTGATGAAATGATCATACAATCACCTGCCAGATATGCTTCTGAAAGATTCTGCCCTCCCCAAACACTTTCTATGGGCACTTTTCCAGATGGACTAGTGAAATACATTGAACGGTCCATCTGGTGTGCCAGGTTATTTTTCTTAACTGACATTTAATTATCATATCTATTTGTCTGCTTGTTAAGTTAGCTGATTAATGTTCATCGTGATGATTTCAGTTTGATTTTAACAATGGTTTATCAATCACTGTTAAAATAAAATTATAACAGATTTTTTGGTCAGTCAATTATAACAATATTATTAAATGAAAACACAATAAGGTTTGAATGCACTTTTACAATTTATTTTAGCTGATGACAGAGAGTTATTTGTCTCGTTGTAGAGATGAATGTTATGAGTGTGCTGTGGAGTTGGCAGTGATAGTTTGATTTGATTCACAATGCTGATATGCTTGAAGCATGTGTCCCCCCCAGTGAATTTATTTATTTATTATTTATGGACCTTTATTTAACAAGGAAAAAAACCTCATTGAGATTAAAAATATCTTTTTCAAGAGTGTCCTGGCCAAGACAGCAGCTCATTCAACAGTTTTAGACAAACACACACAGTCATCAAACATATAAAACAAGACTTCAGTACATAATAAATGTTTGTGAAATATTGGTATCATCAAATATGTCATGTCACAGGAACTACAAGACTTGACAGTCCTATTGATGAGATCTAACATTTTAAAAATTTCAATGTTTAAAAATGTTAATTTTTGTACTTGTGCGCAGGTGTGTCCATTTTGGAACATTGACTCACAAGCACAAAAAAGCAAAGCCAGAATGAAGAACTATAATGAATGGAAGTTATAATAACTAAGCTAGCACATTAGTTAAATTTTTGTGTCCAGGGAGCTTAATGATAAAATATTTTCATCACACGTTTGATCCAAAGTTCTCTGCAACATTGTTCAGTTTTTTACAAGTAAATTTCAAGATCTTTGAAAAACAATTAGATTAATTGCAAGAAAAGCCTCAGCATGTATAACTTAATGTGAATATGTGTCACTGTCATTCAGATCCCAGAGGATGATGAAGTGTTTATCGTCCGGCTGAGGGGTGTGGCTGGGGGTGCTCTCCTCAAGCTCAATGCCAGCAGAGTCCAGCTTAGGATCCGGCGTAACGACAGCCCACTACGCTTCTCCCACTCTATCATGGCAGTACAAGAGTCTGCTGGAGTCATTGCCTTGAATGTGACCCGTGGTCTGCTGACTGATGAAGGATCACTGGTTGGATCTGATGACACAGAGGTCACTTTTTTGTAATAATTTTGTTTTTGATCTTTGTTTTAAATGTACTGAAAATGAACCATCAGAAAAAAATTGAAAGAAAAACATGGATTTACTGTCTTCAGGTGTCTGTTGATTACATGGTGCTAAGCGGTGAAGGACTTGGCAGCGCCACACCAGCTGTGGATTTCCTGGACCTACAGCCAGTCAGAACAGTGACATTCCCTCCATTTGTCTACAAGACTAGCCTGCTGTTCAACATCAGAGATGATGATGTACCAGAAATCGCAGAATCTTTCCATGTGGTCTTTCTAGAGGAGACCATCAAAGGAGACGCAGTGCTTGTATCACCCAATGCTGTGCTTGTGACTATCGAGCCCAATGATAAGCCCTACGGTGTCCTGTCCATTAGCAGCAGCGCTGTCATACAGCCAGTCACCATCAATGAAGACCTGACACAGAGGTGGATAAATTACAAAACTTACAGTTCTCCTGAATTAACATTTTTCTTATTTATGCTATCTTTTAATCTGTACTTACCAGCCATGTGCTCAACATATATTGATATGATCCTTTATCCAGTCTTTTTTGTTCTTCTACCCTTACCTCCAGATTTGAAGGCATTGTAATTGTAAGAAATGGAGGCAGCTACGGTGCTGTTACTGCCAACTGGTCCATCAGTAGGAACTCCAGCGACGCCTCCCCAGTGTCAGATGATTTGACTCCTGCAGAGGGAACAGTGAAATTTGCTGCTGGTCAAGTGACTGCTGTGATTCCAATCAACATCATAGCAGATGACCAACCAGAGGAAGTAGAGGCTTTCACTCTCAAGCTTTTACCCGATACTGTAACTGGAAATGCAGAGGTTGATGAGCCCATGGAGGTCAGTTACAGGGAGTTTTTGTGGTAGTGTAAATCATAGACTTATTATTTCTTTAATGGTGAAGGTTATTGTTTTGTAACAAGATTTGAGCTCACAGTGACTGGACTCGAGTCCGGTTATGTCGGACTCGTGACTCGACTCGGACTCGTGCGCTGATGACTCGGACTTGTCCTCGGACTCGAGCTCTAGCTGCATTAGGACTCGGGGGAGGACTCAGAGGACTCGAGCTTATTTATCAATGAATCCTTTGTATTTTAATTATTTTTTTATTTATTATTTCTTATGGTATAAGGTCCTCATATCAGTCTTAAAGCCCACGGCGGGCATGTGTGTTTGTTGACCTACATGCGCGTTCACGCGCTGATGTTGAAGGAGCGGCAGGATGTCGAAGCAGGTACCGTGGGTTGTACGTTTTGCTTTCAAAGATTTCACCATAAATGCTGGTAAATGCAGAGCAACGTGTTCATTATGTAAAAGAGCCATTGAGGAGAAGACGGGGACAACGTCGAACTTTAACAGACATCTGTCTAGGATGCACCCAGTGAAGTGAGTAGATGGCGATGCTAATGTTACTTTGACTGTTGATAACGTTATAAGCTAGCTGCTGAATAACGAGAACGTTAGCCTCTTAACCCTCGGAGGTCGGCGCTGTCGTATACGACAGCAAAGCACACCGTTCACGAAATATTTTATAACTTTACAACTGTTTATCATACTTACTGATTTTTTTGATCGAAAGCTAACAACTTAGCCGTTCCGATGAGCCCTTTGGTGCGATCATAGCTCTTCCAGAGGCTGAGATATCTCTCCTGAAACATCAGTATCTTTTTGGAGACTTCGTTAAAGTAATCCGTCATGATAAATCCAAAAGTTAGGTCTTCTAGGTACATTATTTAATCCAATTTCTGTATCAAAACACGTTAGCACAGTAGATAGTTGCCATCTTGTTGTCACTCGGATGCGGTTCATGTACTATTTCCTGTGTCTTCTGACAAAAATATAATAAAAACATTATACATTTACCTATGCCCATTTGGGTTTTATTCCAAATCATGCGCCTAGTGCGCACAGATACCTCAATATTGAGGATGCAGACTTGGGCTCTGGGAACTTTTCTAGTACTTGGGCTAAGGTACTGAGGACTCAACCTGGACTCGACTCAGGTGAGAGGGCTCGACTCAGACTTGACTTGGACCCAAACACTGAGGACTTGGACTTGACTCGGACTTGAGCTATGGTGACTCAACTACATCACTGCCTCAGTATGAGTGGACGTTTGTGCAAAACTTTGAAGAAAAGAATTTTCTTGGGATTTCACTGACCCATGACCTGTGAGTAGGAGAATTGAGGAGGCATGAGTCTTTATGGATCTTTGTGAATAATCTTGTTGCCCAACTTAACTATCATCTCTTATAATATTAAAAGTTGCTCTTGGTCGCCGGCCATGTGACAGTAAATTGGAATGATACAGGTGATGGATAAATGATCACAGCAACATGTTAACAGACTCTAGAGTCGGTCAGAGCATTGATCAGCAGCAGGAAATTAAACTGCTACAGCCAGGACACTTACTGAAACAGATTTTACATTCATGCATGCACTCACACACGCACACACACAAACAAGGAGCAGAACTGACAGACAAACACACTTGGTAGTTTCATTCATTGGAGAAGGAGGTGCATGCCTTAAAAATGTACTCAAAATGTACAGTGATGAGCTGCAACTTTTTTCCCAATTTATGTTGACAGTGAAAAGTTGGATTTAGTCAGGTTCCAATTATGTTAGTAGTGCTTTAAGGAAGTCACGTTATGGTCATATTGTTAACAATGTTTGTCCTGCAGCTTATTGATACTTTGGTTTGAGCAGTTACATACCAACTTTAACAGGACTTGTTTCTTTTACCCTTTCCTACCTTTGACCTTAAAAATCTGATCAGCTCATCCTTAGCCTGATTGATGGACTACAGAGCAAATTTTGAGGAGCCCCTTTTGAGACATGCCTTCGCCAAAATGGCACAGGCAGATAAATCTTAAAAAAGCAAGCCTCTGGCCCCTGGTATTGCTGACATGGATCTATTAAGAGAGACAGGACGACAACGGAGAGCTACACTTGTTAAGGAACACTGACTCCAGATGCTGTGCATGTGTTGTACATGTGTAAGTGTTTGTCTTTGACCTGATGTAAGGTGCAGTGGCGGACTTGGCACAATCTACAAAAGTCGACCCCTCAGCATGTCACTTCACTCTGTGGGTGTTTCCTTAATGTGGCTGAATCAAAACAAAGCGGAAACAGCGGGCCCACTCTGTGTGTGGTGGTGTGTGCCTGTGGGTTTTTTTAGAGAGCGTGGGTGAAGTGGTGACAGGTTTTTTATAGCTGCAGTCTTTGTCCAAGCCTCTCTTGGCCATGTGTGAAAGAAGTTGGCGAGTCTAAGGGCTTGTTTATGCTGGAGGCATAAGATGAGACACATGCAAACTCTGCTTTGGTCACATACAAACATGCACAAGCCAGAAAAAACACCTCAGTTTGTGAAGTCTTGGGGTGTGTTTGCCATCTGTTCAGAAAGACTTGGCTCTGCACAGATTGTTTAAAGAGTAGTTTACCCTTCCCAGACTATATGCAGGTCAGTCAGTGCTAATTTTTATTAACTCTGCAAATGATGAATCTCACACAAAACTATAAATCAGAGATTGTGAAGATGCCACGCAATGTGTCAGACAAGTGTTGCTTTAGAGATAATGAATGAGCTTCTTGCTCATGAAAAACTTCCCCTACTGTTTAGACACAGTTAATTAAAGAGGACGACTCTCTAAAGTTAGCTCAAGGCGCTATTTTACTTATTACAGTCTCACTTCTTTCCCTCCCTCTCTCTGTACCTCACCTCTCCTTTATCATTATGACTATCAACCCAAATACAGTCCTAGTGACATAAAAACAGAAATAAATCTTCCCCAATTACGTGGTACAACTTGGCTTTGTTTCTTTCAGCCCCTTGCACCCTTAAAAATCAATTCTCTCTTCTCATTGCACAGTGCAGCCTAGGGGCGATTATTGTTAGCAGCACAGGCAAGACCTTCATGTAAAACTTACGGAGTGAATAAAAGTAGCATTAAGTCTTGAATTTAGGCAGAAAGGAAGTTATAAGTGCACAATAAATTAAGGAAATGATGAGTAGTATAATTTTTATTATGTTTTGTGTTTCCTTCATAACACTTCAAGATACTTATTTGACCAGTCCATCAAAATAAAACATACCCTTGTCTCCTCACTTTTGCTAATTTGTGACTTGTGTTGTTCCTTATCCCTGTCCTTCCCTCTAATTCCCCCAGGTTGTGTTCTACATTCAGGACAGTGACGATGTCTATGGGCTTTTTCGGTTTGACCCGTTTAAAGAGCAAAGCATCCAGATCCAACCAGATGGACGTTTCTTGTCATTAAATTTCCTTCGAGATGGTGGTATACTTGGAAATGTGACCATGACTCTCACAGCCCTCTACATTCCTGCAGGCCCAGTAGACCCTGCACGGGCTCGTGACCAGGTTCTCAATGTTAGCAGGACTGTTAATGTGGTGTTTTCCCAAAAGAGGATGGTACATGTCGTACTGCCAATCAGGAATGATGCGTTTCTGCAGAATGGGGCCCATTTCTTAATACAGGTAACAAGCTTTAACAACAGATATGAGTAACTGATGGTCTGAAATACATATATTTGATGTTTTTCATAAACTCAAATAGTTTTATTCATTATTATATATGCAATTTTTTTTTAGCAAAAGGTGCTTTTTCTGTAAGTGTTAGTGCTTAATGCCAAGTTAGTGCAATCCAAAGTTTAAGTGGCTAATTTGCATGTGTGAATGGTTTGACACAGGCTCTCAAGTCTGGCATCTGTCAATGGGTTTTGCCTAAGTGTCCAAAATAACAACATTATCTAGCTCCTAAGTTGTTGAAAAGTACAAGAAAGGGCTTTTTTTCTTATTACAAACCTTTCAAGTGTATGTGCACATTCATGAGAGAAGTTTAAGGGCCTCTAACAAGCATTTCAACACATCTTAATAGTTGCAGACAGGAAGAATGGGTGGTGGAAGCTGTGTTGCTCTTTGATGACAGTAAATTTTTAGTCATATGTTTACTGATTTTACCCTGTTTAAGCCTCCTAATGAACAGACTTCTGTCTCAATTTCCCACAGCTGAACACACTGGAGTTGGTTGACATCAAACCACTAATTCAGTCCAACAGCCCAAGGTTTGGGGAACTGCTAAACCTGACTCTGACTGTCACCCCTGACATCGCTAATGGTGAAATTGGCTTTATAAGTAACACCACACTGGTTGTTTATGAACCAGAGGACATCAACGCCAGCACAGTAAGACCCTTGTCTTAGTACGTGAACTGTAAATAAAGTGCTGTGGTGAAGTATTTTTGCTTAAAAATAATATAAGAAAATGGTATTGTTAGGCTATAAGGAAACTACTCTGACTTAAACATCATCACCAGAAAGTTTACGTGTTTGTCATGGTGACGTGTAATTTTCCAGCTAAGCAAATAATCCACATTAGCTGCATTAGCCGCAGCTTTTTGTGAGATGTAAAAGAAGCTCTAAAATCGTAAATGGTCACCACTTACAGATGTACCATATTTAATGTAAAACAAAGACCTTATTCAAAGCATTCAGCAAAAATAATATTTCAAAAACATGCCACAGACTTCGAGATGATGGGACAGGAAATGCTTTTTGACATATGACTGCACTACTCCATGGTGACAGTCAAGTGGTTCTACAGATTACTTTCGACCAAACTTTCATAAACTTAAGTTTGTAAAGGAACTACAGATCACAGTATGCATGTAACTTTCTCAAAACTAGCCATACATACTATACTTCTAATTGCCAACTTATGTGTGTTCAGGAGGTAAGGTTTTTGTAACTGTAAAAATGTTTGTGCTCTAGGTGAGCATTCCTCTTCGCCGTGATGGAACAGATGGTCATGCCGAAGTGTTTTGGAGTGTTCAGCCTACTGGTGCCAATTGGGAAGATATAACAGATGAAGACCTGGAGCCTCTGAGTGGCTCTGTGATCTTTCTATCTGGGCAGAGTGATGCTTCCATTAACGTCACTATCATGGCTGACGATATCCCAGAAGTCAACGAGACCTTTAAGCTTACACTGGATAGGTAAGTTGGTATATGCTTTTTAGAAAGTTCACTGACATGATATTTGTAAACTTTGAAAGGTTTCATGAAGAAATTTCAGACCCTTCTGTTTTGACTGTGATACCCTGGAAGAGTTGATACATTGTAAAGAAAAGATCCCTCTTTTGGTTTTCTTGAAATGAGTGTGTATGCAAGTTTGTAAGTAGTAGTGATTTGGGGGTTGGGTGCATCTGTTGCTCCCTGTTCTGATAAGTATGGCTGCTTTTTCTCCCTCCCACTCAAACCCCCTGCAGGGTGGAGACTGCACGCTTTATAGTGTACTTTGGGTAAGTGGAGAGTGGAATGAACCTGGGCCTTTTGTTTGCCGTGAATCAGGACTTTGTTTTTCAGACAAGGGCCTACTTCAGGGTTTCTCAGGTCTTTGGTTGACTTGGGGATAAGGGGATTGGATTGGGGATTCTGCAGTGGTGTGAAAAAAGGGAGCCCCAAAGGAGAGTGGTTGTTTGTAGTTAACCGGGAATCATCTTTTTGTGCTTGGCTCTAATTTAACCAGTCCTGATTTTGCTTCCTTTTAGAGATGTCAGTGTTTGTATGCATGCAGAGCCTTGGCTGTGACTGTTTGTTTGGAGTGCTTCATTCTGTCATGGCTTTGTGTCTAGTTTAGTCTTTGTGTGATGCTTACTTGGCTCCAGTTTTCTCAACATACACACACATACATTCACCCCCTGTGGAGCAATAAAGATGCAGGCATGAGCTTGACTGACATTGCTGTGAAAAGCAGCCTAGTCAGCAGGACCTCAGTATAGGGCCTGTAGTGAATAATCACCGCTAAGTAGGAGGAATGCCTTACAAACTTTAGATTGAAGTTGTGCTATTTTTTCATCTACTTCTCTTTGATTCTTTCAGAGGCTAAGAGAAAAAAACAAAAAACACTTTTCAGCTTCTTATGTACAAGTTCGACAATAAATATCTGTTTAATACTCAACCAAAGTAAGAAGCACAGTGTCTAAATGCATAGATTTTTGCTTTGGTAGTCTTCCAAGGTGGGAAAACTTAATCAAACAAATATTTTCATTACTAGATAATATGTTAATTATGTATAGAATTGACTGAAGTTGACGCCAATAAGAGAAGCTGTTGAAGCACCTAATGTGTTTTTGAATTTTAGCAGTTATTTATACAGCTGCTGAATATTAGTATAGTCCTTTCATACATCAAAAAGAAAGATATGATAATTATGATTTCAACCCTGTAAACTATTTCTCAGATCCAACCTTGACAGCAGCCACAATCCACACATCTGCCATACTGCTGACAAACAGCCAGTGATTTATAGTCCTTTGAAGATCACCTATTAAATTTCTTGTCATCATGTTTACACTGGTTCCTGGTGTCCCCAGAACATATTTTTGAAGTTTCATGTTTGAAAATTCACTCAGATAATTTACATTTTGGCATTGCTACAAGTCCCTCAGTTTCAGTTAATGACATAGAACATGATTTTCCTCTTGGTTGGAGAGGATGCATTGACAAAACATAAAAACATTAATTTTGCATAATATGTGACCCTGATGTACTATTTAAAGTCGTGCTGTACCCGCCTGATAAGAGTGTCCCATCAAAAACAGTCCAAAAATTTTCAAATCCACGAAAAGATGAATCAAAACACATTTGCAGCCGTATATTTTAGAAACCTTTTAGATATTTCACTGTTCTTTACTCTAGTGATGCTCCAGAAACACACATCTTTGTGTGAGTCAAGCAGCATTTCTCAGTAAAAGTGCACTGGGCAGTGCCATGCATTTAAGCTTATTCTGTGAACTCTATAAAACAATGGAGGTGGTATTCTCTTGCTCAGGTTGTCCGTCATCCATCTTTCTGTGTAAGAGTTGGGTTTGAAATATCTCTTCGTTAATCATCAAAAAGACTGTAGGTAAATGTTGTTAATGCAACCAGCTTTTCAAATTAACCACCCTGGAATATAAATTAAAAAAAACTTGACACTCATAATAAAAGATTGGCATACGAATTGAATATCTACTTCATCTTATCCTGTGTATCTGTGTGTTTGCTTGTGTTTCTCAGGAGCAATGTAGAAAATCAGATCCTGAGAGCTGGTTTTACTAGTAGAGAGATTGTCATCATGGAGAATGATGACCCCGGGGGAGTGTTTGAGTTTTCCCAATTATCCAGGGGTCCATGGATCATCAATGTAAGTCTGAAAACTGCATCAGATTTCATTACAGTATGTTTGTGTGTAAACAGTATTTAATCATCCTCAGATAGTATTACATTTTCCCTTCACTCAGTTATTTTTCTAACTGTCATTGATTACTGCCACATGACATCTGAAAACTTAAAATGTCTCCAGGAGGGAGATGCTGTGGAGCTGCACGTGGTCAGGGCTCAGGGACAGCTGCTCAAACAGCTGGTCCGATATTCTGTCATGCCCTCGGGCAGCACTGAGTTCTACGGCGCCACAGGCATCCTGGAGTTTAAACCAGGGGAGAGAGAGGTGGTGGTGGCACTTGTGGCGAGGCCAGATGGGGTGCCTGAGGTAAGGTCATGGTCAATTCAATGTGGATGTTTATACCATCATTTAATTTACCACAAAGTCAAGTCTTCACAGTTGGATGACAGATTTTTTTTCCTTACGCTTCAACAGCAAAAAATATGTTCACTGTGTGTGTTTTATGACCTTGTGTGTGCTTACAGCTGGATGAAACTTTTTCAGTGGTACTAAGTAGCCACAGTACTCCACCCAGTCGCCTTGGCAACCACAGGGAAGTTGACATTACAGTACGAAAGAACGACGACCCCTTTGGTGTCATTGAGTTCATCCAACCAGGACTGACGATGTCCATCAATGAAAGCAAAGGGGATGAGCTGCACAGAGGTACTTTGAAGATAATATTCTTTTTGACAGTAGACACTCCTCTGTGTCAAGTTGTATCTGAATACCACTTAAAGTGAACATGACCAGAAATAATCACAGCGCTTTTGTCTACATGTGGATGACAGAGATCAAGATGAAGTTCCATGTTGAAGACTACTTGGATTTTCTTGCGCTTTAAAACATGAACATAGTTTATTCAGTTGTTTGTGGTAACTTTCTTAGGGACAGATACCTTACATGTAAACAAACTGAGAATAATCCTTAAAGCAAACATCATGGATTTTATATTTGAGGCTGATTTGGAAAACCTGTCTTTTGAAGGATTTAAGTGTGAATAATTGATTAAAACTGTATGAGGGTTTCCCACACATAAACAATGCTTTGGTTGATTACTCAAGTATATCTACCACATCACGATCATATTTTTCTCCCCTTCATTTTCAGTGCATGAGAGAGTGACATTCACAAATGCTTCCCTAAAATAAAAGCACCAACCTCTGTTGAATGTCTCTTGAGAATTATGCTTCTTATGCTGTCATTTGAACATTTTTTTTCCAGCTGCTTGCTATAAATGCCATCCTGCTCCAGCTCTCTGGGGTTATCATTCAGATATGTTACTTGATTAATAAACAGTTAGCCTCTAGAACTGCAGTTCACTTGCTGTGATTACAGATTTCCCAGTGAAGTTTTTTATAATGTAATGGTTTTTAAATTAAAAATAGTGCCACAATACAAAGCTTGCAGGATGACCTCAGTCCATCCCTCCACCAGGCACCCCTGCTGCCAGGCATTTTTTGTGGGAAAAACTGTGTATGTTACAAGGGAAAAAAGAAACCTCGGTACATCATGAAGCAATAAAAGAAACGCATTTAGCAGTGAAAATACTGCTGCAAGTGCTGGTTCATAATTACATTAACCAGGATTGGTTTCTGTCTTAAAATGGTTGAAATTTACATTAAGTTTCAAGTGAGCAGCTTTTGGGTTTCAGGATGTCTGTTTCACATATGTTTAATTAATTAGAATGTGTTAATGCATGTAAAATTGCACTTAATCTTCTCAATGTATGGCTCTTTTGTAGCCTAAAATACATCCAAAATCCAGTCTGGTTTAGGAACTGGAAAATGTAAAGAGCCTTCTCCTTGACTTAAAAAAAATTGCGTTGTTTGAACTGTACATACAGATATACATGTAAATGTGCTGAGACATGAGGTGATTTTATTGATGTACCCAGAGCTATATTTGAGGCCCTGACTGAACACAACAGTCAAGTTTAAAAAGAAGTGCAAACACACATGAAGTATTTATAGAGGATTTTAACGTTCAAATTAATCTTTATCCATTGGTCCTTTCCTCCAGCTGTCTATTCTGTAGTGAGGAACAGAGGTCACTTCAGAGAGGTTTCAGTGTCCTGGGTCCTGGAGCCACCTCTGTCTGGAGATGTGAGCCCCATTCAGGGAGAAATTACCTTCATGGAGGGGGAATATATCAAAAACTTAACTCTCTTCTCTGTTCCTGATGAGGTATTATGTTAGACTAAAACTAAACACAGTCCAAGTTTATGCAGAGCCCATTTTTAGCTGTTCATTGTGTTTTCATTGCAGATACCAGAGGACATGGAGAATTTCACCATCACATTGTTGAATGCTACTGGTGGTGCCAGACTGGGAAGCAAACTTGATGCCAACTTACATATCAACAAAAATGATGATCCAATTTACTTTTCTGGTAAGAATGCTACCCTGGATATTTCAATAAAGGATCGAGAGAAGAAATAAATTAAAACAGTGTATGATTTTAGTATAACTACAGTAATTACTCCATTTTCTTCTCTCTGACTACCTCCCCTGTCCATCTTCTCAGAGCCACTGGTTGTACGACTTCAAGAAGGTGGCATAGCCAACTTTAGCGTCCTGAGGGCAGGGAGGGCAGACTTTGTTTCCACAGTGATGTACCGTGTGGAGTACGGTGGTGCGTCTCCAGGTGACCTCACATTGCTGAGCAATGACACGTTGCTGGTGTATGATGTAGGTGAATGGATGAAGAACTTCTCAGTGGCTGTAGAGGACGATGATATTCCGGAGACCGACGAGCCCTTCTACATTGTTCTTTACAACACTACTGGTGAGTTTGGCCATTTATTTAAACTAAAAGGAAGCAGTTTAGTCATGTGGATGTCCTCAGTGAACCTGTGCCTGTATAATGTTTTAATGCAAAGTGGACAAATTTTCATGTTGGTCCCAGAATTTGTAAATATACTAATGTCTGCAGTTGGTCCAAGTGTAGAGCTGGGTAATTTATTAAGTTTCAATATAGAGTTCAGTTACTGCCTCTTACAATTATATAAAAAAAACTTTATCATAATCCAGATCAAAAGATTACTGTTTCACAGGACTTGTTGCTCTTATTGTATCTTAGCTTTTCACATATATTTTTATTTTTTGCTTGTTTGTAAATGTTCAAACACTGACACTAGGGAATTTACAAAAACACAAGGTGAATCCTGAGGAACAAAACAAGAGGTTAAAATATACAAAATAAAAACAAAACTACTGCAACTATGTCATGAACAGCTATTTTGGGGGTTTAAACCACTGACAGAGGGTTGCTTTTCGCATTTTTGACGTGCTTTTCAATCAAACTTGTCCAAAAATAACCTGTCCTCTTCTTGCCCATCCTCTTGATACCAGTGTAATCATGCAGAGAGGAGGAGCTAGATTATGAAGCATTGTATGTGGTAACTGAAAGCTCTTTTAATCCCAGTATTGTTTGTCAGGGATGGAGTGAGAGGCCCCACCAGCACCTTAATTACCCAACTCTGGACTTTCTAAGACACAAAGACGGACCACTCCAGTGGCCTGTCTCTGTTTACTGAGTGACAGAGGAGAGTGGAGTAAGAGTTGGCCTCTGGTTTAAGCCAGGGGCTTGTCCTTTAAGCAGACGCGCTAAAAGTCAATAACACTCATGTAAGAGGTCAATCTAACTCACCCTCAGACCTTGACCACCTTCATTTCTCTGTTTTAATTGTGAACAAATTTCCATACGTGATAGTATTTATTAGGCAGATTGAAATATGTCCTTGTGGGCAGTTGTTGAATATAATTTAATCAAAGTAGCATTTGGTAGTTTTTCTTCCTATCTTGTTTTTGAATGAGTTGGAAATTAAATGAAAGGTACTTAATGCCGCTTCATCCTTGGCCTTTTTCTTTTAATTCCTTCACTATGAGATGCCTCTATCCTTCAGTGTTAGTTATCATGAATAAAAAGCTCTGTCCTTGGGGCCTGGTTGCTATAGTGATGGTATGCGATGTTAATAAAACAGGCTCCCCACACTGCATGAAATTGAGCATGACAATAATAATATGGCCCATGCAGTGCTTGATTTCATCTCTTGCTTTTCTCTGTCTTTGTGTATCTGCATGAATTTATTTATATAGCTGTGATTTAATATCAGTCATGTTTATACAGGTGATGCTGTTGTGTATGGAGCAGACACAGCTACTGTGGTTATTGAGGCCAATGATGATGCCAATGGGATCTTCTCCCTGGAAGCCACAGAGAAACCTGTAGAGGAGGGCAAGACAAATAACTTTAAGTAAGTGACCACTGAATTAATTATGGGCTCAATAGGATTTTTATTTTTATTTATTTTTATCCCTTAAATTCTTTATTTAGGAGGGGAGAGATAGGGACAAATAGCTATGCAGTGAGAAAATGTTAGCAGGGTCAGTGGTGGGTGATATTTAGTAGAAATTCTTGAAACCTTTTTGTTACTAACAGTGTAATATAAGATCTCACATAGGTTGCACATCAACCCTGTTACACTGCACATAATAGATGCCTCTCTTTGCTCTTCCTTGTAATAAGTGCCATTCTGAGAGATGGGCATATTTTTACTGTTTCTACCCGTGCAAACTAATTTTCAGATTTTAGGAATTCATTTCCAGTGAGCTACTCACATGTTTGAAACAAAATTTGGTGCAGAGAATTTTTTAACAACCTGCCCCATTAACGACTTTAGGCTGTCATTAAAGGAAAAGATGAATTGCCTCCCAAGAACTGCAACTGTGGGGAACACAACATGATTTGTTGACTCATCATGCTAAACTCCAATTTTGATGGGCTGAAAGTAATTTTTCATTATTAACTGGATTAATAATTTGATTTATGTAGTATATGTAGACTTTCACTGTTATTTCATTTTCAATTTTTTTTTTTTTTTAAAATTATGATTATTATTGTTTAGTTATGCCCTCAATATATTGGGATGTGATAAAATATCAATGTCCCTTTGTCCCTCTCTCTCTCTCTCTCTCTCTCTCTCTCTCTCTCTCTCTCTCTCTCTCTCTCTCCCTTTTTTGTTTGTTGGTTGCATGTATTGTCTGAGCTTCACTGTATTTTTTGTATTGATATTTTCAGAAAAAAATGACAAAAAAAGGAATGGAAACTTGTCCCATTTCTGTTCAGTACTTTCTTTTTTTATTTTTCCATGGAGGGTTTTACTGTATTTATCAGGGGTATGTTTCATAAAGTCTCTCAAATAACAGTACAGTATATATACTTAAAATGATTTTGTCATATTCTGTTAATATTCAAGCTGACATAAGTTTGTGAAGTTATTGTTGACACGTGCACAAAATCATCCTCAGCTAAACACCCCCCCCCCCCCCCCACTCACCCACTAAATATCAGTATTTTCACACATTGGGCCAAATCCACAGAGCTACTAGCTATTAGAATTCAATGCAAATAGCGACCACAAATTTAGTCATTTTAGCTCCTAATCCTCATAACTGTTTTCTTCAAACACATACCTGTGCAAAAACACCCACAAAGTGTGCTTTGTAGCTGTCTGGATAAGTCAACATCAGTACTTTAAGAGACACAACAGTCTGCAATTTGAATTTTCCATGTTACATGTAACCTGGATAATATCTGGACTGATGACATTTGTCTGCATGAGGGAGGTTATGTGGTGTGTAAAAATCTGTGGTGTTTTGGTCTCTGTCTCTCTCTTTCTCTCTAATATAATAGGTTCTTGGACAAAAAATTTAGTTTGTATCTGATGGCAGATGGGGGCATGCAAGGTAGTGGAGTGATACAGAGAGAGTAGAGAGGGAGAGAAAAGAGTGGAAGAGAATTTTCTCTGATTTAATACATGGGTCTCAGTACCGTTAAATTGCAACCCTTCTACTGCATGTAGCAAATAGCGCTGGCCTTTGAGGATACAGTGTTCTTTGAAGCAGGACTTATTTGCATAGGAAGGGAACTATTTTGTGCTGAATTTTTTTAACATTCCTTTACTTGCATCCATGCAAATGACATTAGAAAACCCAGGATGCAGTGTGCTTGGAAAATCAGTGTGAAAGCAATTTGCGCACATTTTTCCCTTTGCACACACTCTCTGGATTAGATGCCATACTCCACAGTCATTTGTGCCAGTTTGACACCCAAAAACCAGGTGCAACCTGTCTGTGGATATAGCCCATTATTTTGTAATATCTATTTAAATCCATTTAAAGAATTTTTTTCAGAAGTTTTTCCCAACCTCCATCTATTTTCAAACAACCCAAGTTGCCAATTTACATACAATGATTCCCCTTGTGTTCTATGACTTAAATGATTGTTTTCTTTCTCATCTCCTCCAGTGTCCTGCGTGCCAGAGGACATTTTGGTAACGTTACCGTTTACTGGCAGCTTTTTGCAAATGACTCAGAAATTCCTCTGGATGAACACCAGGAGTTTACCAACACATCTGGCTCCATCACCTTCACTACAGGGGAAGAAACCAAACCTGTCATCCTGGAAGCAATTTCAGATAAGCTTCCAGAGTTCAATGAATTTTATGTCCTCAGGCTGGTCAATATCTCAGGTTAGCACAAGATAAAAATGCCACATTTTTCAAAGCTGTGAGATCTTTGAAAATGAATGTTTATTCTTAGTGAAGAGTGACACCAATCATAACTTAAATCACCTCTGTTATATACATTTAACATTTTAAGACAGTTTATTTGATTTATCAGCCAGAAACAACCTTGCAGACTGCCCCAGATGTGAGAGTACAGGATTGATTTCATATTAAATGTTGTCTTGGAAACCCCTCAGCTTCTGTTCATCATGTCTTGTAGGTGGTTTCCCAGGGGAAGGTGGAAGACTTGCAGAGACGTCCCTAAATGCCTCAGTCCTCATCCCTTTCAATGATGACCCCTTTGGTGTCTTTGCCATTGCCGACAGAAACCTGGACCAAGAAGTAGCTGAAGATATTCTCTCGGAGGATAGTATGGATGATATCACTTCCTTCACCATCCTCCGCCAGCAGGGTACTTTTGGTGATGTGCGGGTTGCCTGGGAGATTGTTTCTGGACGCTTCCCAGAGGGCCTTCCTCTGATGGATGACCTGCTCCTTCTTGCCTCATTCCCAGATGAGGTTCAGCTCAGGCCTCATGCCAGGCGACACCACTCAGCCACAGACACGTGGTTTTTCTCCGGACTGCCTGGGGCTTATGGGAGCATCCCCCCCGAAAATGGACCTGTTGCTGTTTCAAACTTCACCTTCTCTGCTTGGCTCGTGCTGAGCTCTGACACCAATGGCTTTATATTCAGTAAAGGAACAAAGAATGGGACATTGTTTTATGGAGTCAAGGTCCACACCAATGAGTCTCATGTCACTCTGATGCTCTATTATACAGCCATAGGATCAAATAATTCGCAGGTGGCACAAGCCACTGCTGAGAAATTTTTGGAGAGTAACTCTTGGATTCAAGTTATCATTACTGTGGATGATGGAATTATTGAGTTCTTTCTGGATGGAAGCCCAGTTCCTGGAGGACTTAAGAGCATCAAAGGAGAGGGCATCACTGATGGTAAGCAAATATCAGAGATTTGATAATGAAAGTAGTGTGATGAAGATCAGACTATGGAGTTCAGAATGTCAGCAACATGTTATCCTTTATGTTTTTGCTTGCAAAGGCACATTTAGTTTTAGAATGTAATTTAAGGCACCTGTACACCTTTTTTTAGTCACAGTTGGTTCATAATGGCGTTTTATTGGAACTGGTGTCCAAATGTTGTTTAGTGCAGTTGATCTACCCCCTGAAAAGCCTCTGCTCAAAGGTAATACATCCCATACCCCAGAAACTATAGTGGGAAGAGTTTCAGTGCTAAAAGTTTCTTAATAGCTAAGTTACTGCACCTTTTATTTACACTTTAGGTCAGCAGCATGTATCCAGTGACAAACTGAAATCTGAACTAATTTATGCAAAACCAGCACTCCAAGAAGTTACTTTACCAGATAGCTTTTCACTGTTTCCTCTTAGCTGCCATCCAACTCAACTGAGGAGACAAAAACAGAAATAAATACAAAAGGAAAACCCCTTAAAGACAAAAACAAGAGGTAAGACAATGGATTTATAAGAAAGAAAGAAATTAGTAAATGTTATCAAACTAATTGAAGTTACTAAAATATATAAATTAAACAATTACAGTAAATTTTGATTAATAAAATAAGAAGCAGGGAAAATGTGAAGGCCCTGGACACCCACTATTGACACCTACACAGTTATAAGTAAAAGGGCTCTGGACTAGGCGTCTTCCTGGGATTGTGTGGGTGTGGTACAGTTTGTTTGACTGACAGCTTCACAACCCTGTGAAATCTGTCGAACCTTTATTGGTAGGAGGGCTTGGTTACCTGTTCTCATTTCAACTGGTCCTTAATACTAATGACTTGAAAAAACTCACACCTTAGCCTCACCTATTTCTTTTTTTTTTTTAAAGAATATTTTTTGGGGCATTTTGTGTCTTTATTGTAAGGAGAGAGAGACAGTGGACAGGCTTGTGAATGGGAGCGAGAGAGTAGGGGAAAAACATTCTGCTACCTGGCTGCAGGCTGGATTCGAACCTGGGCCGGCAGAATATGGGTCGTGCCTGGTTGCTCACCTCTCTGCCAAATCAGCATCCTAGCCTCATCTTTTTTTAACCTCTTCCAGCTTTAATCAATCTGACGATTGACAAAAACAGTGTAAGTGTAAAAGGCCTTTAAGTTAAAAAACAATTATAAAAACTACTAATTTAATAGAATATTAAATTAAAAGCCCACTTGAAATGCTCGTCCTTTTTTTACTTTCAAAGAAAACTCTTTTTGTTAAAAAAAAAAAAAAAAAAAAAAAAAAAAGTAAACTTTTCAATCCAACACCCAGGGGCAGTGAATTCCGGAGTTAAGTGGTGTAAAAACAGAAAGGTTTGTCCATGTTGCTTCTGTGGGACAATGAAAAGGAAGCATCTGGGGCCTAAGTGATCTGGCAGGAATACTCATACCTCATTGGCCTGATTTGCATAATCTTCCTGGGACTTAGGGCCTCCAAGAAAACACAGACAACAACATGCCACAGGCATGTTCCCTTCAGGGAAGTCCTTGAAACCAAAGTATCTTTAACCTGTGGCTCAAAAGTGCCTTTAGTCTCTTCCATTGTTTGTTGTCATGTTACTTCAGAAAATGTATTTAATTCATCAAAGAACTGCCAATAATTCAAGTGAGTGTTAGACTACATGGTGGTGCAAGATCAATACTTTTACCTCCACAGTAAGATAGTTTCTGGGTCAAATCCTCACTCCTCACCAACAGGGCCTTTCTGTGTGTCGTTTGCATGTTCAGTGTCCAGGTGCAGGTTTCATGATGTTTCTATGATTTCTTCCCATAGTTTAAACGTAATAAAGGTTGACTTTGTTTCCTCCATTGTGAAGCCAATGCTCGCAACCATCTTATAGACAGAATTTATCTCCTCATTGTGACAAAAGTCCACAAAGGGACTGGCAGCTCTAAGGTCTCTGTTTTCTCCTTTGTTTGTTATGAGTATGTCACTGTAGTTTTGCACAGCCACCCCATGACAACCCTAAATAAAACGTACTGCCAAAGTCAGTTTCTTTAATGGGAAACGAAGAGGATAATTTCCAAGCCATGTCTAGCCAAATCAAGTTGAGCAGATAACAACCTGAAAAGCACCATTTGTCTTTTCATTTTATTCAACTGCTCAATAAACCAAAAAGCCTCCTTCAGGAACTAAAAGCTGACATAAATCTATCTTTGCCCAGTTTTTTCTCCAATCCATGGCCTTCACTAGTCCACCAGTCTGAGGTATACTCCTCATCAAGCTTAGTGAAAGTTCCAGTTTCCTGTCATCCTGGGCCCTAAATGTGGCCAGCAGTAATTGATGGATGGATGAAAAACAATGCTACCAATTTATTTAAATTTGTTCTCATATACAGTTTATGTAGAGATTCGGACATACCAATACATCCCGTCTTTCATCCCACTTTGAGTGTCTAACATAGACCACATGAAGTATACTACAAAATTTGAGTGATAGTACCTATTTTGGATACTGTGGTTGTCTTATGATGCAAATCTATGGCAGCTATAGAGGTGGTGGACGTAACCACTTGTTCAACCCGATACCTACACAATGATTCCTCAGGGATGATGGGAAGATAATATAGCAAATATGAGCTGTCTTTAACTTTTTCTACCCATGGTTTGTGTATGTTACTCATGGTGCTTCTTCAGTGGGCCTCTAGTGGACAATGCAGAGGGTTTTTTGCACATTGACTTCGGCTCCTTTTCCTATCACTGAAGGTTGTGGCTTGGTTGCAGTGTCATAGAGCAACACCAATGAATTGATATCCTTGTGTGTAACAGTCTTAAGTTTTATTTGAGTTCCTGTCTTGCATGTCACATGTAAATTAACACCAACTCCTACCATTAATGTACACAATACAACCTCCCACACATATGCACCCACCTCTCAGTCACTTCCTCATTGTTCAGGACTACTGGGACTCTGCAGTGCTTGAGTGACCACTTAGCTTGGGCACAGCGGGATATTGTTGCTACTGTGGGGAACCAGTCGGCCTCTTTTTTGTTTCTCCTTTTTGCTCTCTAATTGTAGACAATAGTCTCGGCCTGTATTGGACCAAACCCCCGCAGAGGGAAATCTTTTGATGGCTCCTTGACTAACTTCAGTCGCAGTAGATGTGTACATAATCATCCATCATGTCATGTGTTATTGTCTGCCACTGGTAACTCAAACCCACAAAGGAGCCGTATTGTGTCAAGGTTTTGTATTTGCTCATTGTGGCAGATTGCCTTTGTTTGTCCCATTTTTAAAAGTAAGGGAAGCAATGGACACTAGAGCTGTAAGTAACAGCATCACAGTAAATAATGAAAATGGTCAGGATCTTGGCATCTAGAGATGTTGATCAAGACTCTGTTTGTGGTCTCAGTAGGCTCCAACAAAGCTGGTTATAGAATCTCAGATATAAATGAGACATAGTTCCCATATGATGCACAGTGCAGCTGTTGTTGGGATTTATCCAAATGGCCTGTCTACAAGCCTCTCCAACATTATAAAAATATCTCCTTTCCCTCTGTTGCTTGCTCCATCCCTCTCTCTTGTTATATACTGTCAGTGGATTTGCCACCTCCACCACTTAGGAGACGCTCCTTGAGCAAGGTGTTTGTTCACCCCAAAGAGGCTCCATTGGAAGGACGTCTAGACATGTCTGTGCAGCCACAGTAAACATGAGAGCACAGCAGAGAAAAAACAGTCACATAGATTTCTCAAGAGGGATATAGTCAGACACAGCTCATAAGGGTTTACATGAAAACAGAGGGTTCTGAGCAGGGCTTATAGGCATGCCAAATACAGCATCTGAGTAAATTTTGAGGCAAGAAAATTAGAAAATATCGGGCACTTTTTTGTCTTTGTTAAAGAAAAATGTTAGTGGATAGAGCTGTGAAAACAGGGAAACTGACTGTTATTGAGGACAGCAGCCATTGTGTATAAAAAGGGTGGATGCAACCACTTGTAGAACGCAAGAAATGAAGATTTAAAAAAAAACACTGCCCAAGTTATTATTATGTAGACATTTTTGAAATAGAGAGCTGCTTTTGCTATGCAGTGATCAAGGGAATAAAAATAAAGCTTCAGCAGGAATGGGCAATTTTACTGAAAGCTACATTAGAGCTAGAGCTATAATAATTTGAGTCTCTTTGGCTTTATGGCCAAATTTATGTAGACTGTAGAATACTCTCTATTGAACAAGGATTGCTACTTACAATTTATCAAAAGAAGCAAATATACAGCTTACACCAAAATAAATTGGGTCAAGAGTTAGGTTTTCAAACTTCAATGCAATCAGCAATGTTTTATTTAATTTTGTAAACTTAGAATTAAACTCATGTGTTTACTTTTTCAATATAATTAAACCAATGCAGGGAGTATTTACTGGTTGCTCAAGTACATTTTTATATATCTCTGTATATTCTTTTGATTGCATAATGAAGATCTTTATAAAGGACTTCACAGAAAATTTATTGTCACTCATATATTTTAATATCAGAAACATTTACCAGTTTTCAAAGATGATTATGGATTTTTGTACATGATGTTTTTCAATAGGTTTCTGTGTCTGGTGTTTCAAATGCAACTCAGATTGAAATCTATCATTGCAGATTTTGACTTGTTTTTATCATGTGTACTAACTGATAACTTTTACAATGGACTCATGGCCACACTGAGTGAGGAAGGGGCAGCATAGATCATCACTGTTAACCTTTTTATTTGATTAATAGGAGTATTTTAAAACCTGTGTGTGTCAATGTGTGTTTGTGTGACCCAGCACCAAATTTCTCTGAAAAATGTAAATATTTTCTTTATCCCCCCCTTTATCCTCCTCACTATTTTAAGCATCATGTGCTTGAAATAATGATCTGTTTTACCAATGCACTGAAACAGCATGAGCAAAGGTTGTTTTTGAAGATATCTCAAATCAAAATGGTTTTCTCTGTGTATTTTCACTCCAGGCCCTGCCCAAGTGTTTATTGGTTCAGATCCTGATGGTGAACAGCGCTACACTGGCCTTCTCCAGGACGTCCGGCTGTACAGGATTAAGCTGAACAACAGCCATATCCATGAGCTTCACGCTCAGCCAGCTAAAACAGACCTGCGTAACATTTCAGGTTATCTTCGCTACAGACAGGACGAGAGGCAGAAGTCATTTGTGGTGGAGGTCAGAGATGACAATGAGGAAGAAGGAGAGGAGGTGTTCTACCTACAGTTGGTTGCAGTTCGTGGTGGAGCTCGTCTTCCTTTTCCCAGGCCAACTGCTACACTTCGTGTCTTGAAGAGTGACAATGCCAACGGGCTTTTTGGCTTCACTGGTGCCTGCATACCTGATGTAAGTGCAGGACATAGATAGTAGCTTCTTATCAGACCCTGAAGCAGACAACTTAAAGTAATAATAACAGATATTAAAAGCTCTTCTGAATTAGCCTTATTCAACATGCATTTACAAAGAGGGACATGTAATGTAAACCCACTAGTCTGTCACTCCCTGTCCTGCTACATATTTTATCAGTCTTCATGCCTGACTGCAGAAAATGCACGCTCTTCGTTTTTAGTTTGATTAGATACATAGGCTCACATGTTGGCCCCTCTCAGGTGGAGCGACAGCTGGCAAAGCTGCAGCACGTCTGCATGTCAGGGCATTCCTGTAGAAGTGGAGCAGGAGATCCAGCACTGGAAATGGAAGATCTGGTTCCTTCTTTTCATCAGCACAACAGGTGGCAGGGCCAGGGATGGCATTCCTTTAGAACTAGAGGATCTTCACTATGTTCTTGATCCTTTGGGGATATGTAGATGTAGAGGAATGTGGGCTATCAGGTGTTTTCTCCGTAAATCACATTATTACTGTGCTGGAATTAAGAAAAAGACTTGCCAGCTTAAACAAACAGAACAACTATAGTGTCATGCCGTCAACATTTCTTATTCCCTTCAGTGTTTCAGACAAATTCTCAACTATATTTCCTTGTTTTGTCCTTACAGACTACAGAAGAGGGTTCCACCATCTCTTGCGTGATTGAGCGAATGCGAGGATCTCTTGACCACGTTTATGTTAACTACAGTATTACACAATTGGATGCCTCAGACAGTGAGACACCTGCCCATCAGGATTTTGTCAATGCCACTGGAGCTGTGCTTTTCATGCCTGGACAGCGCTCTGAGGTGTGTGTACTATGTTTGTGAAAGTGGCTCAACAGTTTATCCAGCTCAAGTCATAGACAGATAAGAAAAACCCCTCTGACTAAGTCCAGGGTCACATAAAGTGCAGCCTCTTGTTGGATTAAGCAGGTGTGTTGAACCCTGTGTGAAGTGTTTTTACACAACAGCATATCAATTAGATGTACAGGGGTTGACAGCAAAATAATGCAGTCAATGAGATGCAATTATTAGGACAACCAGCCCCACCTAGTGGTCAGGTGGTTGTGGAACTTGCTCAGCAGTCAACAGGTGTCTGCTGACTGTTAAGGTTGAATTTTCTTTTTTGGTACACAATACAGATAGTATAACACTATTTGAAAATACCACAGTTATTGAATACTTGTGTGATTTAAATAATCTTTCTCTATACTTGTTCAAACATTAAAAAAAGACCTGACTTTACTGAACTCCTAAATTATGCAGCTCCCTCAAATTAAACCAATCATCTGATTTGCATGAAACAACCTGTCATTCATCGAAAACTTGATATCAGAGCAAGTCCCAATTTACAGTGGAAAATCACTGCATATTAGACCTGTACACCGATTTATTTTTTTTAGAGACACCTGCCTTAAGAGTTTACTTTTCTAAATTTGAGCTTAATAATTATTGATGTCATTATTTCTGTAGTCACTACATCATTGCACACAGAGTATTTTATAAAAGATTATTAAAAAGGATATCAGAAATGTGCAGAAATTGATTTTGAATGCATCTTAAGAAAATTCCTACGTAATCTAACCTAAGACAGTTCGCGAAAAATATCTGTCTCCTTGTTTTAACCAACGCTAAATTACATTTTATGTGAACAACAGCATCAGATAAGTGTGGAGTTAGATAATGGATTCTAAACAAAACTGTAAAGAACTTTTAAGTTTGGATTGGTCATTTTTGACCAGAAGACACCACAAGAGTTAAATTAATATATTTTTTTATGTCTTATCTTTAAGGTGTTGAACCTGTTGGTTTTGGATGATAACCTCCCAGAGCTGGCAGAGTCCTTTCAAATCACTCTGGTGTCTGTGCAGTCTGGTGACGGGAAACCAGGCTCCACCCCAACCAGTGGTGCAAGCATTGACCCAAATAACTCTGTCAACACTGTGACTGTGGCAGCTAGTGATCATCCTTATGGTATTTCCTCACATGCCTGACATGTCCCTAATTTTAGCACTAGAAAAGTCTGAATATTCCTCCTCCACTCCCTCCCTCACTTTTTTCCTTCTTTTTCACAATATTTTTTTCTCTCACATTACTAAAACACTCTCACTCTTTCTTGATTCAGGCCTGCTGCAGTTTCAGCCCACTCCTCCAGGTGAAGGGTTGATCTTTCCAGCGGTAGAACCTGCTCATATAACCGTTAATGAGGAAGACGGACAAGTGCATCTGTTGGTTGCGAGAGCTCAAGGTCTTTTAGGAAGGATCATGGTGGGATACAGGACAACCCCCTTCACAGCATCCAGCCCTGAAGATTATGAGGTCAGTTTCCTTTGGAGTTTTATCTTACTTATATATGATGTACTGAACAAAAAAACAATGAGAACTGAACTGTTTTTCTACTTCTTTCTATGTGTTTGATTTGCAGGACTCTGAGGGCATGCTGGACTTTCTCCCAGGGGAAAGATTAAAGTTCATCCCTGTGACCATCGTAGATAATCCTGTCCCTGAGCTGGACAAGATTTTTAGGGTGGAGCTCTACAATGCTGATGGAGGAGGTGAGAAATTTGATCCCATTATCATGATAGAGGAGCTCAAAAAATTGTTCCCAAAAGATTTAGTTGATGTATGTTGTTGTATTTTGACAGATTGTTTGCCTTAGAATTACTATTTAGGATTTCAGATTTAGTTTCTTAGTTTAGCCAAAAAGACCCTGTATTTACCCTGTTATGTTTTCTTGTTTGTGTGTGCTGTGCTCCTCCGTTCTTCCACATACCCTCCAACACACATGACTGCTTCCCTCCTGTCCTCCGTCCCATTTGCCCCCCAAATCTGCTCCTTTGGTGTGATTCAAACCTGGTTTGACACTTGTTTGACCCTCGTATGTGATCCATAAGTGGATCAGTTTCTGCATAGTGAAGGCAGTGGTAGTGGGGAGAGTGACTCTGACTTCCTTCTTCCCTCTTTTATCCACCGTGGTAAGTTTGCCCCTTCTATACTCCCAAAATTGCTTACTGTCTTAGCTCCTCTGCCTTCCTACCCACATCATTTTATGAGAGAGTAGTTACTAATTAGTTACAAATATCAGTATCATTTTGCTTGTCTATTTTCCCATCATTTTAGCAGTTAAGACCTGCCCTGTAGTAATTAAATACAAGGCTAAGGAAGAAAATCATATCAGTTTTAGAAACAAAAAAATCACAAATAAATGAATGGCATGTGAACAAGTAACATTTAAGAGCAGTTGCAAATAACTTTGGCAAGTAGTTCAGACACTATAGCACTTTAATAACAATAGACGAGATTACAGCTTATCAGTCAGTTGAAAAATATTCCACATAATGGGTGCAGCCACACTGAAAGCAGACTCTCGCCCATTTAGTCATCAACTTCAGATTTTTCACAGCAACCCAGTTTTGCTGCGTGGTTTCATAACTTGAGATACTGGTAGACAGAAAAAGAACAAGTAAGGTAAGCATGGAGTTCAACAATAAGCGTGCTATAAAGAAAAAGAAAGAGAAGAGCACTGTGCAAAATGGCATCCAAATGCCTCAATGCAGAAGCAGCTGCATGTGTTTAGTCTCTGTAGTCCATAACAGGCAGTACTGTAGCTTACCCATACAGACATCCAAGTTTAGGCCCTAGTTTTACAATTTAATCCTTAATGTGCGACTTGAAAGAGAAATCCTTAATTTAACAGAAAATTGAAATGGTGAACACATTCAATTGTTACAGAGGTTAAAGCGGAAAAGGTAGCAACATTGAGGTTGACATTCTGCCTTGAGAAAACCATGTATTTAGTTTCTGTGTGATGTAGCATTAGCTTTAAACCGATCTTAGCTAGCTGTGATAATTTGAATTGTTTGTAAATGTCAAATAGCATTACAAATGACAATATGAAGCAAACGTACACAAAACTGCATAATTGGCATAAAGATAAAGTTATCAATATGCTTTTGTACCCATTATATCAATAATATAAGTCAGATGACTTGTTTGTTTAAATTCCACCGTTTAGAGTCATAAATTATGATGATTATGTACTTTTTATGTGAAATGCTGGGAAACCATATTTGGAATCTTTGTTAAAAGAACTCTACGGGAATTTTAGTGACATATCTATTTTATTCAACAATACAGTCCTTAAGGGATCTTAAATGTACATATACATGTGCGTACATCCTTGGATGTGTGGATGCTGATTCACATTTTTTAACTGTGTGTGGTATTTACACAGTATGCTGAGTTTGTGAGGGAACCCCAGAGAGTAATGTGGGAAAGCAAATAGACCCTTATGGGCACTATGTGCATGTGGATGACCTGAAACCCTTCTTTTAGTTTAGACTGCAGTCATTAATTCTGATTGTATATCTACTCTCTGCAAAAAAAGCTCCACAAATGAAGATTGTGCTCTAAGAACAGACCATAATCTTCTTCTTCTGGGTGTTTTTTTTAATATAAGCCATTTACAGGCTTCTACCAGTTCCATACATGTGCGTCTATCTTAAATGTCTTGTTTTCTAGTCCTTTGTGTAAAATAAAATAAGAAATATTCTAAACACCCAGTATCTTGTATTTTGTATATATAGCCAGCCTGGGAGTTGCATCCCACCTTACAGTGACCATTGCTGCTTCTGACGATGCACATGGAGTATTTCAGTTCAGCCCTGAATCCTTATTTGTCAATGGGACTGAACCAGAGGACGGACACCCCTCTGTGGTGCTGCAGGTCAGTGACACACTCTGTAAAAGGTAAAAAATAAAGGTAATGCCCTGTGAGGCATAATTTGTATTTTATTTTGTGTTTTAGCAGATAGAAATAATCAATAATAATAGATATTGTGCTTTCTCATGCTTGCTTTGTTGGTTTCTCTCCAGGTGGACCGGTCGTTTGGTGACCTCTCTAACGTAACAGTGTATTGGGAGGCTGATCCCATCTCTGAGGGCGAACTCCTCAGCAGGTTTGGGAACATCACCTTTGGTGTGGGTCAGACTTCAAAGAATATCACCATCGATGTGGCTCAGGATGAGATCCCTGAGCTGGACAAGAGTTTTACCGTGTCCTTGGTTAATGTCTCTCATGGTCGACTGGGTGTTCAAACTTCTGCTACACTGACTGTCCTCGCCAGTGACGACCCTTATGGTTTTTTTGTATTTGCCAACAAGACAAGGTCTGTAAGACTTCCTGAAGGCGACTCAACTGTCTCCCTCTCTATTCTGCGACAGAGAGGCCTGATGGGTCAGGTGAGTCCTGTGGTATAAAGGTTAAATGCTTTTTTGGGATTTGAATCCAGAATGATTTTACTCTGCATCTCATTCAAAAAATGACCAGAATGAATGTACAAGATGGGCAGTTTTTTTTCATTATTTGATTTACTTAGGTGCAAGTGACATATGGGACGCTTACTGAGGCACAGCCAGAACCTTTCAGGACCCCTGGAGTGGGCCGAGCCACAGAGGGGCGGGATTTTGTTCCCTTGCTGGATTCTGTTGTGTTTTATGCCAATCAAAGTGAAGCAAACATCACCCTCCAAGTGCTGGATGATGAGGATCCAGAGAGAGACGAGTCTGTTTTTGTGAAGTTGATCAGAGTTCAACTTATCAAAGGAGAGCAGGAGAGATTTGGTAAAATGTTTTGACACTCACTGAAGGGATCATTTAACTCAAAATAAACAGTTTTAGGTGAAAGATTGTATTTGTATAAAACTAACCCTCTTTACTTTTACTCCAGTTTTGAATTCCCCATCTTTGGGGCCTCAGACTGAAACTGTAGCCCAGGTGATAGTGGAGGCGAATGATGATGCTTTTGGAGTCCTTCAGCTGTCAACTTCTGCTGTCAGTGTAGCTGAGCACTACGTTGGACCCATAATTAATGTGACGCGTGTTGGAGGGATTTTTGCGGATGTCTCTGTCAAGTTCAGAGCAGTGCCTTTGACCGCCAGAGTCAGTAAGTGTTGGGCATTAAGTATGGATTAAAACATATCTCTGTGGGACTACTACTGTTTCTATAGTTTGCAGTAAAGTTCAAATGTTTGCTGTTGGTGTGGAAAAAGTATTGTGAAGTAGGAATGCTGTCAATATCATATTTTTTAATTCTTTATTTGAATCAATTTACAAAATGCAAAGTGAGAGAACAGAAGATAAGCTAAATCAGATGAATATTTGGTGTGACCCCCCCTTTGCCTTCAAACCATCATCGGTTTTTATAGACACACTTGCACAAAGTCAAGGTGATATTGTGGAGGACAGTTTCATGTCACAGAACATACAGCATGGCCAGACTGAGCACAGCAAGAAAACACAAGGTAGTTATACCAAGGTCTGCAAGGTCTCTCACAAGTAAGGTTTCAAAGCTGACTTAGGTTTCAGCATGTGCTGTACAAGCTTTTTTGAGAAGTCCAAAGAAACGGGCTACACTGAGGACTGTAGACACAGTGGTCAGCCAAGGAAACTTGGTGCAGCAGATGAGAGACATGTCATGCTTACCTTCCTTCAAATCAGATACCCAGCGGCACCATCAGCTCAGAACTGGCAGAAACCAGCAGGACCCAGATATACCGATCAACTCATCAGAGAAGTATGGTCAGAATCACATTAAAGAACTGCAGCCAAAAAGTCAAACCTCTGACGTGAAGTTATGGCCTTCAACTCAACTATGCATGACTGTGCCGAAAAATGACAGCAGATGTTTTGAAGGGATAATTCAAATTTCAATTTTTAACACATCAGGATGTTGTAGAGGGCATTTTGTCTACCGAAGGGCTGGAGAGCATTACAATAATAAGTGCCTGCAGTCAACAGTGAGGCATAGTGCAGGGTCCTTGAGAGTTTGGGGCTGTATTTCTACAAATGGAGTTAGGATTTGGTCAGGACTCACGTTGGCCTTAATGCCAGGGAATTCGAACAGATCCCTGCCCATCATGCAACACCATCAGATTGGCATCTGATTGGTCCACATTTAGCAGGATAGTGACCCAAAGCATACAGCCAATACCATAAAGGGCTATCTTCAGTGTAAAGAGCAGCAAGGAGGCATGGAAGTGATGGAATGGCTCCCACAGGGCCTGATCTTAACATCATTGAGTGAGATTGCCTAAAGGGACTGGGTTCTCCAAGATGTTGAAAAAAACAATCGGAAAACTTCCTTTAAAAACTGTGTGCAAGTATACCTAGAAGAATTGATACTGTTTTAAAGGCAAATTGTGGCCACACCAATTATTGAAGTAAGTTTGATTTATCTTCTGTTCTTTCACTTTGCATTTGTTAATTGGTAAAGAAACACTTTTAACATTTCTGTTTATTAAAGCATTCTTACTTTACTGCATTTTTTCAGTCTAAAACTTTGCGCAGTACTGTATCTTTAGTTTACTTATGAACAAATATATTTGTAATCCTTTAGGTGAAGACTACAGCGTAGCCTCCACTGATGTGGTCCTCCTTGAAGGGGAGTCCAGTAAATCTGTACCCATCTATGTCATCAATGACATGGTCCCTGAACTGGAGGAGACCTTTCTCATTGAGCTCATCAACCAGACCACTGGAGGAGCTCTGCTGGGGGAGCTCACCCGTGCCATCATCACCATTCTGCCTTCTGATGACCCGTTTGGTGCCTTTGGTCAGTATCCATCATCCAGGGTATCTTTCAATTCCTTTTAGACCATGTCTCATTCTTCTCTTGATCTGATTTCTGTTTAGTCCTCCAAGCTGTTACAGTGACCACAGAGGAACCTGAGTCTAACTCTGTGGACATCACATTGCCAATTGTGCGTAATGCTGGCACCATTGGCACAGTTGTCGTCCAATGGCAAGCCACTGTAAATGGTAAACCAGCCAAGGGCGACATCAGACCCACATCAGGGGAGGTGAGATTTGCTCCTGGAGAGACCATGAAGATGCTGCGTGTAGAGATTTTAGCTGATGATGCCCCTGAAATCACAGAGGTGAGAAGCTGAATGTAAAACGCCTGTGTTCATTATATGAAATTATGAATGAGAAATTCTTATTTTGCATAATTTGAGAAAACTGTTCTGTTTACTCTTTCTTCCCTCTCCAGACAATAAAGGTGGAGCTTACCAGTGCTAGTAATGGAGGAAGCCTTGGTGCTGATACATCTGTCAACATAATTGTGCCTGCCAATGACAACCCTTATGGGACTGTGTTCTTTGAGCAGTCTGTTTACCGTGTACAGGAGCCACTGGAGGGAATTTACAGAGCTAATATTACCGTCCGTAGGAGGTACTTTTAATTCAATTTTTTAACTTTCCAATTATTATTTTCATTTGCCCTTCTGTTTTCCAAGGCTGGAGATATATATTGCCGTATAGTCTTGCATTTGTGAACGTGTCAGGCTGCATTGTGAGGGTAACTGTTAATACACTTTACTATGTGACTCATATTACTAGAATATACCTCCTGGAGCACACAAGTGAGAGTTCAGGCCATAAACAGCTACGTGGTGCAGTTATAATTTGCTCCAAGCATAGCCATGGGGGCACTGAGCTGAGAGTTGTCTTTTTACTGTCACTTGTTGAGCCAAAGCACCAATGTTTTTTAATTAGATTTTTCATGTCTTGATTTCCATCCATAAAACAGAACTTACCTGTCCCATCTAGTCTGACAAATATTTTCATGGCTGCACAGATGTGGATTTTGATGGATTAGTCCTTGAACTTTCTGCCATTGTTCCTCTTGTTTTCACACCCGCATTCCCTTCTTTTTTACTCTACTCTGTCTGGTCATGTTTGTGTTGAATCTCGCTTCATGTTGCATTGGCAGCCATCATGTTTTCATGTTTTCATGTTCATGCACTCAGTTACTAGCAAATTTACGTTGAGCCTTTAAATCAAGCTGTAGTCTTTTTCTCCAGTCGCTGATCTTTCTCCATTCCCCTGTATTTCAGAGGTGGTCACTTTGGACGTTTGGAGATTATGTACAGCACCTCTGAGTTCGACATTGTTGGTTCAGCTCTGGATGATAACCAGAACCTCCTGACATACTTTGATCCTCCAAAGCAAGGTGCTCCCTCAGATGCCTCCTTCAGGACAGTTAACATCACTGGTCAAACAGACCCCCTGACTGCATGTGCTGCTGCTTGCCTGAGAGAGCGCGCCTGCCAGGCCTTCTCCTTGTCATCAGGTGTGACCCAACCTGCCTGCACCTGGGTGACTTCAGGTTCTGACCAGCTGACCTCTAACTCTCAGATTATGACTTACGTGAAAAACACCACTGCAGCTGCAATTCTGTCCAGTGCCCAGGCTGAGGCAGGGAGTGATTATTCACCTGTGACCGCTCAAAGTGCCTTCATGGAAGATGGCTTAGGGGTCGCCAACCTCTCAGTCCCAATCTTGACTGACAAATTCCCTGAAATGGATGAGAGCTTCAACATACAAATATTAAAGGTAAGACATATTTGTGGTGCTTCTGCACATTTACAGCACTTTTATGCTAGCAAGCCCTGGTTTTTCTGTTCCTCTCAACTCCATGCAGAAGGATATGTAGGCTGTGCAGTCAGAACATAAAGGGTGTTGCTAGTGGAAACTAAAGCATATTATATGTGTTTAGTGCAGTGTACAATCACCCCAACACTGTCAAGTAATTTTGTGTTCACTTAAATTGTAGTAAATTGAGGCTCTGGTCTTATGTCAGCAGCTTGGGTTTAAATTGGACTAAAGGCTCGTTTGCTTCATGTCTTCCCCTACTCTCTGCCCCGCTTTCCAAGTCCATCCACTGTCCTTCTACTACCAATAAGCCCAGAATAATAAAAAAATATATATTGTCCAGAACTTTTGGCCCCATCTGCAGCATTGTAAGGTCAAGCTTCAGTGCCCTTTTTTTCCCATTACAGAGCTAGATCTGATCAAAATCGCTGAAATGAACCCAACACAGCCTCATTTTAAAAATATGGAACTATCCTTTTCAGTATTTTTCAAAATGGTGTTGGGAAAAAGATGACCAGACAACGAAATCTGACCTTAGGCCACTCTTTTTCAAACTGTCCCACACTGCTTTGGACTTGTAATCTCTGTTATGATTATTGCAAATCCCTTGATTCTGTAAATCGAATGTAATGTGGTGAAACCTCATGCACAACCTAATTCATCACATTAACATAAAACACTTTTTTTTCTGGTATGTGAAGAGCAATGGTAACGAAGAGTAGAAGAAAACAGACACTGTGAAATTTTGGATTATGTGAAAAGACAATATGGGTTTTACAAAAATAAGTACACCAAATTATATAGAAATACCACAGGGAGACAAGATGACTTTAATGAATAAGTATGAATAAATTTATTTTTATAAAAAGAATGGCTTTGATTAATGATTTATTCAGAGAAAAACAAACAAATCTAGTTAAAATTAGATATTAAGGGCCTCTGTATTATTGTAATGTTATGATTCTCAGTTCACAAGAAGGTATTCAGCCATGATATTTCTGACATATTGGTTCATTTTTTGCTTCACCCCAAATTTTTATAGTATTTTCAGTTAAGCTTTCTACTAAATTATAACCTTGAAATGTTTCTTTGTTTTTTGAAGGTAGAGCTGGTAAATCTGACTGTGGTGCCAAAGAACCTCCCCACAATAGGCCAGCCAGACAAAGCTGTGGTCACCATAGGGATGAATGGTGATGCATTTGGGGTATTTTTGATATATAGCCTAAGCCCCAATTCCATTAATGAGGGACTCTATCTGGAGGTTCATGAGGAGCCTTCGGTTGTGGTACCCCTCGTCATTGAGAGGAGAGGAGGTAATCTGGGAACTGTTACTGTAGAGTGGAGGTTTGTCAGAGGAAGGGCTACACCAGACGCTGACTTTACTGGGACTGGAGGGACTCTGGTCTTTGATGGTATGTGTATCATTAACCAATTAGCTGTGCTCTGTTTTTATTTGATGTAACAGCACATGAAGCAATGTTAAAAATGTGCTGACATTTTTCTGGCTTTAGATCATTGTAGCTTGACAAAGTGATTAATTGTACTTATCAGTTTAACTTATTGAAGACCAAGGATAGTTCAAACAACACCTAACTCATTTAATTGTCCTTTATCTTCCTCTCACCCAGGTGACCTAAAGAAGACAATAGAGATAGTGATCCAAGATGATACTGTGCCTGAAGACAATGAGAGCCTCATGATCGGTCTCGTTAATACACAGGGAGGAAGTCGAATCCTGCCAAGTTCTGACACTGTAACCATAGTGATATTGGCTAACGATTATGTAGCTGGAATTGTTGGATTTCATCCATCCTCTCGATCTGTGATAGCCAGAGAAGGTGGGTTGTTCATTTGGATGACCAGCTGGTGTATTTGGCAGTTTTGCCTGCAGCAGTGTTTTTTTTTTTTTACCTTTTGATCACCCACATACTTGACATTGCAAATCCTCTTCACTAACTTGCCACCAGAGATGTTTCTAATATCTTTTAGTGCAAACATAAGGGAATGCACTCCTAGTAACAGCAGTATTCAGCAACAGGTGGGCCCTGTGGTTGTGTGTCAGTATGTTGAAATTAAGTATGCATGAGCGACTGTAGTTTCCCTGACCACAGTTCATACACTCATTAACCCATGATCACCTACACTGGCATCTGTAGTACAAGGAGGGAAATGTATTAACTTTACAGAGTGCTACTTCACCCATATATTGTTTCTCTGCAAATTCAGATTGATAATTCACATATTTTGGATTGGTAAAGAGTAAGTTTTTAAGGTCTGATGACTGTGGGTCTCTTATTACACTAAACAACCTCCAGCACCACAAATTAGCCTTTATTTTGCATGTTTTTACAGCATTACATTTCGTATTACAGGTGAAACTTTAACCTTATTGGTGTCAAGAACGGCACCAGGTCTAGGTAATGTCACAGTGGTCTGGACTGTGCTAGGACCTCACGTAGACCGGACCTTTACCCAAACATCAGGAACCCTTTTCTTTACTGAGGTAAATAACATGACATTGTTTTCATTCTTTGTTTGGCTGGCTGATGCTTTACACCACACAATCTACAGAATCAGCTCAACAGCTGTGAAAATGTCCTGCTGTGTCTCCTACAGGGAGAACTAAATGCCACCATCGTACTTCAGCTACTAGATGATGCCACACCAGAGGATAAGGATGAATACAGAGTATCGTTGTTCGACATAAGAACTTTTGGTAATGCGCCTGCTTTTAGTATCTGTTTGGTAACTGGCTGAAACCACTTTAAAGAAAATACAGAAATATCCTAAAGTATCCAAAGTAAGAATTTGTACACAGATGGTTGCTGCTCTTTTTTGCACACAGGTGTTGTGGAGACAGGCCATGCTGCTCTGGATGTTCAGGGCAGTGAAGCTGTGCTGTCTGTGGACACCAGCGATGTGCCCTATGGGCTACTGGCGATTGCCCCATCATCCGTCAGGGTGACCACAGAGGAAAGGGACCGAACTTTAAACATTTACATCAATAGGGAGTTTGGAGCTTCAGGTTGGTTAAAAAAATGGAACTCAACTGGAATTTACCTTCATTTGATACATTAATGCTCTAAGAATAAAGAAATAACATGATTATTTAAAAATGTTTCCGTATAGGAGCTGTGAACATCACTTATGAGGTTATAGGAGGTTCTCTGCAAGACCTGTCGCAGATAGAGGGTGCTCTGGCTGACCCAGGACAAGACTTCATCTCTGGAACTGGATCTGTAATTCTTCAGGATGGACAGACTTCAGTTGCCATCCCTGTCACCATACTGGAGGTTAGGACTGCAACTCATACTCAGTTTTTAACTTGTCTGGCTATCAGGTTTGGTGTCTTATTGGCAGTTCAAACAAAAATCACTCTTTTCTTGCCCCTTTCTAAATGCTATGAGCAGTGTAATTTATTACTGCAGTAATACTACTTGTTTAGCAACTAGTATTAAGCAGTAATAATATTACAGTACCTTACTAGAGTAAAACTTAGTTAATTTTGTCCTTGGTGAGCTGCCATCATGATAACATGTTTATTCAGCAACTAGGGAAGAGGTTGAATGAAGGATGAGAGGGAAAGATTATGTGCCTGTGACACGTGCAAAGAACATTTTCATTTCTCTCAACTTCATTTTATACTTGGTAACATGCGCTTTTTCGAAGAGGGAAGTAAAAATATCTTAAATGTAAAGCAAACATACTTCTGAGACTTAGTTAAGCATTTTTATTTTGTTTTTTGGAATAATGAGTATAGTAATGGCCCTTTTCCACCAGCCCGCCTTGGCCCTACTCTACTCTACTCTACTCGGCTCTACTCGGTTTGCGATGCGTTTCCACCGGCACATTACCTCCTAAACAAACCAGTTTTTAGTACCTACTCTAGTTCTAAGCGAGCTGAGTCGATACCAAAAGGTGACGTCGACCGACTGCCGGCTACTGATTGGTCAGAGAATGTCGTCACCGATGGGTCATGAGCGCGACGTCCAAAACAGGACTGCAGTACATACGCTTTGTTATTTTATGGCAATAACTTGCTGCCATCACAATGTTAAACACAGGACTTTATCATTACGAGCTAGCTAACAAGCTAGCGGTAGCTTCCATTGGCTTACCCTAAACTTGAAGACTTTAAGACTTGCAGTGTCAGCCTTTTTTGTTTATTGTACACAATATCTTTTAAAGTCATCTCCTAGATACTTGGTCAGAGGGAGGCTTTCTTCCTTGAGGCCTAATTGTTTCAATGTGGAATTTTGAACTTCTTTTCTGTTTGTTTACAGGATGACATTCCTGAGCTACAGGAGTTTTTTCTGGTCAACGTTACATCAGCAGTTCTCATCAGTACACTTGCCACAGCTCCACAACTAGGTATGGAGAAGTTTAGCAGCTTTAAGATTGTACATATCTCGCTACTGTTGTTGATGAATTGGCCATACTTGGTTGTTGTCTTTCTTACTGTGTTGTCAAACATTAAAATTTCTTATATTTTTTCATTTTTTTGTATCTTACATTTTAATTTTAAAAGTAACTCAGTGAAATCAATGTCTTTCTTATAATCTTTTTCTATTTGTGCTGTTTGATGAGTAGAGGTTGTGCATTGCACATTGCCAGGTAAAGTTGTTTAAATATGTGAATAAGTGACAAATAAAGGTAAAACTTCTTAATGTGAATGTGGATCCCACTGTTAGGTAATTTTATAATTTTGTCTAGCTAAGGAGGTCACTTTGGTGTCACGCAAATGTCCTCATGGCTCAGTAGAAGAGTTAAAGATAATAAACTTGAAGGCGTTTTAAATCACAACATTAATCTGATAATATCCAGTCGGTTTTCATGAGAGTTTTCTCAGCTAGATGACTTAGCCCCTCGTGATTGTTCACTGAACAATAAATGAGGGAAAACAATGAGGAGTTTTGGTTTATTAATATAAAATTGGCTTTTAAAATTTTGTAGAACAAGCACAATGAAATAATAAAGCTTTTTTGATGGCCTTACAGCTTTCGAAAAAAGCTACATAGTTTTACCTTTATGTTGTCCTTATCTTTATTTTCACAAGCTCATACCTTGTATCCATGTAGTTTGATGAACAATATTCCTGCATGTTGCATTTAAATACATCAACTTAGTTGACTGCCAAACAGAACCATGAATCCAGCCTTGTAGTCACTGCTACTGCTTTTGCATAATTCAAACCACTGTCCAATTTATGAATGAGTAACTTTAGAAAGTGATGAGTAGACAGAACATTACGGGCACAGCAGCACTTGGAGACTCCCAGAATACTATAGGCCCTCGGCGTGGAGACTCACAGTAAACACACGGCCGCTCTTTTGGCAGCAGTCATTATGTGGCTTGGATGGGGAGATTGATGCTTTCCATGATTGAGGAAGCCTGGGGATTTGGTGGGAGCCGACTTGCACTGTGTGGTGAGGAGAGAGAAAGCCAAGCTAAACCCAGAGCTGGCCTCCCAATGTCCTGGCCATGGAGTGAATGGGAGAGGACTATTCAGGGGGTCATAAATCAGTCCATCCAAAAGACTTTGCCCTTTGAGCTTACCCAGCCACTTACAGGAGTCGCTTCCTTGCTGTAATCTTTCGGTCAAATGTGCCATGACTGAAGTTAGATGGGACATCCTGCTTTTTGATGCTTGTTCTGTAGATATAACTCGGGCACTGCGGCTGATGCTATTATTTCATTTTTATTATTACCTGTTGGGAGTCTTATTCATGTTTCCTCTCTCCTTGTTATCCTTTGTCCAGACACTCAGGGTTTGGTAGCAGAGGTTAGCATTGCTGCCAATGACGGGATAAGGGGAGTCATTGAATGGACAAACACCATGTAAGAAACAAAACAATCACACCTCATTATGTAGATGGTAATAATTTTGTATTTATTTAAAAGATATTTCTTTTTCCAGGTTTGAAGTCAATGAAACAATAGGAGCCCTCACTCTTGTGGCCTATAGGAGCAAGGGGACGTATGGAAATGTGTCTCTTTTCCTCTATGTTCAGAATCTGGAAGCTCAACAGGGACTGGATTACAATACCAGTGAAACGGTTAGTTTTATGCAGTATCATATCAATGCGTACCAACATGTTTGCTTAAAAAGAAAACAAACAAGAAAACTTTAATGTAACTGTAATGCAATGTAATGTAATTATACAAAAAACATGTAAAAAGGGATTGTTGTAGCACTGAAATCTAAAAGTGTTGAGTCAAAGGGCACTTGAAGTAGAATCTTGTCAGAAAGAATGAGTTTTTAATTCTGGAGAAAATTTTAGGTTCTTAAAGAATCTTAATCAATTCATCTTATTGCATGGACTGCCTTAACCAAAGTACTCCTTCATCCATGTAGATGCTGCATTTTGTGGATGGTGAAAGACATAAGTTTGTAGAGGTGCAGATAATCAATGACGATGTTCCAGAGGGAGGTGAAAGATTCCAGCTCATTCTATCCGAGCCTTCACCGGGGCTGGAGCTGGGCACCAATACAACAGGTAGGAAGTGGGTGTTGACAAAAACACATTCTCTGCTTACCAACGTAAAATGTATGAAAGATGACTTGATTTCCACTTTCAGGGCTCAGTGGAGAATTGGGATGAATCATTGTAAAAACTTCATGAATTAAAATGCCAAAAAAGTTTTATTCCTTGACCAAATAAATAAAGGCTTGTATATGATAAGCTTGCAACTTTCCAGTTTTTTAAATGTTAATTAATGACACCTCAGCCACAACACACAGTTGCCCCCATTCCTGCATCAGTGGTGTGTAAATGGGTGCAAAAAAAAGCGTAGATGGATAAACTGATACTGATGGACAACTAAATAGAAAGTCAGACCTATCAGTGTTGTACTTGCACTAATACAGCCAAGTCATGATCTGTAAAATAGATTTCAGCAAGGCATAATTTGCAATTATATCAGACTGTATTGCACTTACCAGTCAATCTGTGGTTGGGTCAATCAAAGAAAGTAAGAAAAAAGTTTTATAGTGACAACAGTGTGTACTATGAATCCAATTATATTCTGTTTACATCTTGAGAACTTTTTGTTGGTTAAAATTCTCATTGAAAATGCCAATTTAAGTTGTGTAAAATATTTTTCTTTTTGTTTTCTTAAGCAACCGTGAACATCCTTGCCAGTGACGATGGACATGGTGTTATTTCCTTTAATAACAGCGAGCATTACTTGCTACGGGAGCCCACCTCGGTGTCTGGCCTGAGTGAGAGTGTGGCCACCCTGTATGTGGTTCGAAACCCAGAGGAAGGCACATTTGGCACCGTAAATGTTCAGTTTACCATCACTGATGCCAACGGCAGTCTGGCAGAGGGTGATCTGATGCCAGCTCAAGGGTTTGTGGTACTAGAGGATGGAGTCAGATTTAAGGTGAGGGAAAGAACATTTTCACTTGGAAAAATCAAGCACATGAGAAACTGTGTGTATTGTTGACATAGAACTTTATTTTCTTATTTATTGAAACCCTTAAATCATGCATATTGTAGACATGCTTATAGACCAATGCTGTTTAACATAGCAAGATAGAGTATACATTTTCTTATTTATTGTCTGGTTTGTTTTAGATGCTTGAGATCTGGGCAGTACTAGATGCTGAACCTGAAGTGAATGAAACTTTCACTGTGACCCTGTCTAACCCAACTGGAGGGGCACGGCTGGGTGACCAACTTCAAACTCTGATCACTGTCCTGGAGAATTTGGCTCCTTCTGGCTTGTTCCGTATTGGACCCACTATCAACAGGTGCATTGAGACAGCTGCATTCAGAGGCTCTGAATTTTTGAAAATCTTTTAAAGTTGTACTTTATCTGTTATTTTGTAGCTGTAAAAGTATGATGAAAAGCACACAACAACACTCATCACAAGACATTTTCACATACTCATATTTAATGTGTGTTTATTGTTTAGGACTAACACAGAAGTGATTGCGGTTGAAGGAGGCAGGACAGTCTTCCTCACCGTCTCTCGCAGTAATGGCCTTGAGTCAGCTGTCAGTGTTGAATGGGAGACCCTGTCTGACACAGCCTCTGCCTTTGGTGAGATCAGTAAAGAATAATGAATTTATTCTATTTTTCTTCTTTACATTGTTTTCCTCCTATCATTTCCATGAAAAAAACTCTTAAATGTTTCCTTCCCCTTTCCCCAATTATTTTAGATGGTCCCCTCTCAGTGATGGGTGTATATCAGAGCTTTGAGGACAACCCCACCTCTGCTTGGTGCTCCCTGCCTGAAGGACCTTCCTTCCTGGCTATGAGGCTGGATAAGAGGCCTGTGGTTGGATCCTCTCACACTTTGGCTACTCTGTATCTATGGCAGGGTGTGTTTGTGCCTGTAGAGGTAGGCTTGAAACCACCACATAGTGTTCTCACTGTATATTGCATGTTTGAGACACAAACCTCAAATTCTTTTACAGTCAGTGAGGATTCAGGAGCCAAGCTCTTGTGTCGGGTTTGCAGTGAATGGATCAACATACATTGCAGTCACACACAGCGGCCCTCCCTCCTCCCCTGCGGCCAACCTCAGCATTTTCAAAGTGCATATGGACTTCAATGTCACATTGGTGTGTATGAACTCCTTCATGCTGAAGCATTACTTACAATGCAGGATTAACTTAGCTTCGTATGATTTGAGACTATTTCATTTCTTCAGGAACAAACTTTGGGTATTGAAGCTCTGGACGTGAAGCACTTCTCAATTGAAGGCAGAAACTATCTAATAGCATCAAGCCAGGTATGACTGACTTTAGGATGTTATAGTTTTTTCAGTCATGAAAAGATAATAGATTCATTGTGACATTAACTGCATGTGAGTAATCTTGATTTGTTTCTCTTTTTTTATGTAGGTTTTTGTTTGGACAGCAGGGTCCTTCACCCTCCATCAGACTCTTGACTTAGAGCAGAACATCCTCAGTGTAACTCTGTTCACTCATGCATCAGTTCATTACCTGTTGGTGTGCATAGACAGACACAATGTCAGCTGCCTCCTGCTGCGATGGACCAATGGACGATTTCAGAATCCAGAGCCCCTCCAAATCAACGGAAGGGCAATTCAGGCAGAGACCATCAACACGAGGGTGGAGGACAGCCTCCTGTTGGTTCTTAATGAAGGTGAGCTGGCTTGTTTTGACACCACAGTGTAACTGAAATTTCTTAGTTCAAATGCTCAATTATCATATCAAGCTAGAATTAGTTAGATATTAGTAATATTATAAATATATTTTATCTAATATATGGATATTTCCAAACTTATTTTAGCTGATACCGATAGATGGAAATAACAAAAAGTGGGTTTTTTTTGTTTATTCCGCCCACAACATAGCAGGAGTGAAATAGTACGGCTCGATACATTTATGTAAATTTTTTGTTTGATAAATTTTGGATACATTTTTGGCTTGGTATATCTTTTCTCTCACAAACATACACATGAGTACACACGCACACTCTCACCTGCACTTCATGTATTGTACAGTCTATGACCTACGCTCTCTCCCTCTCTGTCTCACGTATTGTTTCTCACACAGACATAATACACACACATGTACGTGCACACACACACACATTCACAAACAATGAATGCATGATACTGTCATTACAACTGCTAACTTATGTAATTCATACTTTAAGTGCACCAGCGCCATTTCACTCCCTGTCAGATTAAGATTAGGGCAGATTAAGGCGCAATTATGCTTTGCTAACCTGTGATTGTTAAGATTTTTACTGAAATCATTTTTCTTCAGGTTAATTGAGCCACTAACCCTGGAACTTCAATATTTAAACTAATCACTTAAAAGTACTGCTTACCTGGCTGTATCTAACAAAATGTCCTGCTCTGAAACAACATTTGCTGGCTTCAAATTTGAAAAAAACGACTTCTGGCTTTTTGCACCTGAGTACAATACTGGCAATCATTGAAGAGTGTGATTTATGTCCACACATTAGTTTCATGTTGTTTTGATAATTGTTGTTTTTCACAGGAACATGTGTTTGGCCAAAAGAGAAATCTGTTTTGGCTGCTGCTCTGAGCATGTAGCATTTGTCTCACTTTACCAGTATGCTCTGGGTGTATGCATTTACTTAGTTCTGCACATGTCTGCACTAAACAGAAAGTCCTTAAATGGTTCACTGTGAATACATGTACCATGTACCTCTATATAAATAACAGTAGAGCCAAGCTTCACCGTCCTTTATAATAACTACAAACAGTAATGTAATAACCAGATGACTTATAACTGGCCTTATACTGGAACTTATACTTCTAACTTAAAACTGATTTGTTTAAACTCCACCAGTTCAATGCTGGTATATATATAACCTAAATATCAGTAGTAAATATTGGCAAAATTTGTAATACCTTCCAATAATTAACCTGTGTAGCTTTTATCTACTGGTGCATCCCTAATATGAACAAGCTTGTATCAGGTGGAGACCTAAAAGTTATCACTGATGGCAGCTTTATAACTTTTCTGATAAGATCAAGTATTTCATCTTTCTGAATGCTGCAGATGTGTACTATTTGTAAAGTATACATTTTGTCTACATGCTGTTGTGGATTATCATTTTAATTTACTCAAAATAGTTCTGTCACTCGAAAGACTTGAAGACCTCTGCAGTTCGATCTAACATAAAAAAAATTCTACCCCACCAATAATTATTGTTAACTGGCTGAAATTGGAAACTTATCTACAAACAATGTAAGTCCAGCGACTGCAACTATTTGCTAAAATTACTACAATCAGTCTTACTTCATTTGAAATCAAGTGAACTTTTGTGTCAAGTGAAAGGGGATGGTTGTGTTTCAAAATAATCAGACAATATTATCTGTGGCTTGACTTTCAGCATATTTTTCTTTGGATGTATAAATACAGCTAGTTGAATAGCTTCATATAAATAAACCGGTGATACTCTAGAAAGCACAAACAAACTAGATGTCTGTAAGAAACAGAACAGCCCTGCTCTGTTGCCTCAACTAACATGCCAGAATTCACAGTGTAGGCCTGATTATATATTTTTACTACGCTGTGTGTATTTTGATGAGACATAATCCCTCTGAGTCTGCAAAAGTGGTGAGTTTTCTTGGTTCAGACCTGTTGTGGCTTTACGGGAAAGGCTTCAGTGTGGAGCAAAGCAGAACCACAGAGCAAGGCAGAGGTTGTAATTTGTAAGACTTGGGTGTGTCAGGTTGACCGGTCCTTATTTTAAATCAACATGTTATTGTAGCTTGGAAAAAAAAAGGGGACATGTACTGTGTGTTTGTTTCCTCAGGTCCCTCTCCCACATGTGAGGTGTTGCAGTGGAGCTTAGGACAGTCGTCACCCCAGCTTTATCAGTCCATTCCCCACCCAGGCCTCACCTCTATCCACCCATTTACCTCTTCATCAGGGATCAGTAAGATAAACATGCAGCACACTGTTTTATTTGCCAAGATAGCTTCTTTTGAATCAAAATGACCAAACACTGAGTAATATCTTTGTTTCTCTCTTAGCTTATGTCCTGCTAGCTGGAACAAATGGCTCATCACTCTACTCTTGGAGATCTGATGTCAACCTGCTTGCCTTGATCCTGAGGGCCCCTCCAGCCACCAGCTTCTTATCTTTCATGGTTCCATCCCTTAACAGCACAAAGACCCTCTTAGCTGCTTCTCAGGACAACAGCTCCACTGTTTATGAGTTTACTTCGGTCTCCAATGTGTCTGATTTTATACCCAGGTACTCATGACCTTCAAAAATCCAACAAAGATCTAACAAAGATCATGTTCTGCCTGAAGCACAAAATCCAAAGAAAGTTATATAACTGCTGGTGCCATAAAAATAGTGCATTCATTTCCATCAAGCAGTCCCTTTAAAAGTGTTTAAAAAGATTATACAGATTAATTGCTTTGTGACTTTTCAAAGAAGTAAAAAGTTTAGAGTAAAATGTTGCATCAACTCATATTACATGAGCTAAGTGTAATTAATTTTGGGGAGCTAGAGAGAACCAGCTAACAATAACCAACAACCAAGAGACACAGTATCCTGTAAATCTACCAGTCATTCAACATTGATTGCAAATGTTCATTTACAAAGCCTGAAATTAATTTGATGGTTTTTTAACACTGATTTACACCACTACTTAATGTTTAACTTTTGTAGTTTTATAATATTGTAACTCTTTTGTCATCTTCACACCCAGTTTTGGAGAGTTGCACTTTGCCCCAGGTGACAGTGAGCTGGAGATAGCAGTGAACATCATAGATGATGATATCCCAGAGGAGCAGGAGTATTTCCAGGTTGGCCTGAAGAATCCAAAGGGCGGCGCTGAGATTGGTTTTGGTGGTCAGGTGACAGTAATTATACCAACCAATGATGATGCCCATGGAGTTGTTGGGTTTTCTCAGGTACGCTGAAAAAACCTTGAAATGAGACATCTTGTGCATTGGTTTATCACTTAATAAAGAAGTTGTCATATAAAGCCTTAACAATGCTTCAGGATATCCTTATGCATTGCATCAAAAAATGACTGTCAATGCTTGATGAAGGTCTGAAATAAGGGCAATAATAATTCAAAATTAATATTTCACTGAAAAGAACTTGAAACTGTCTCCTACCTCTAAGTTCTGGTTTCAAATCATACTGGTGCAGTTAAATAATGGAATTTCAAACATATGATTAATTACAGTTTTCTAATACTGTACGGAAATTAATTGCAATAAATACATAAGTAAATAATTAGTTTGGGAGCTCTAATTTTTTTTTTATTATTTGCAGAGTTCTCTATCCATGGAGGTAGAAGAGTTGAAGCAAAATAATCAGATGTCTCTCAGTGTGGAGAGGAAAAGAGGGACTTTTGGCAGGCTGACTGTTCATTGGGCTGCCACTGGAAGTCTGGCAGACATTTACCCAACCTCAGGAGTGGTGAGTTAACCTGGCCCTTCATTTATCCTTAAAAACACACCGCTTTTTGTATTAAAATGTGTAAATGACTTTTAATTCATTAGACCTTTTTAAGATAACATTCAAAAACTAGATTTAAATTCACACCTCAAATCAGTAAATTGAAATGTATTTTATTTTGTAGGTAACGTTTTCAGAAGGCCAGTCGGAGGCCATCATCTCACTGACTGTGCTGGCAGATGGTGTCCCAGAACTGAGCGAGACTGTCACCATCACCCTCATGGATGTCACCTCTGTAGGGCTGCAGGATCTTTCACAGGCAGCAATCATTGACAAGCAGCGAGCTCAAGCTCTTCTCACTATCCTACCAAATGGTTCACCTTATGGGGTGTTTGGATGGCATCTGGACTCACAGTTTACACTCACACAAGAACCTCAAAGTGAGATTTTCTGTTGCAAGAAATGGATCAATGAGTAATAATTTGTTCGTCAAAACAAAAGTATTTTCACTTAATCACAGGGCTGAATGACAGTTTAAGGGGGGATTAAGTTTATGAAGCAAAATTATGCTATTATTACTTTTAGATATACAGCAAAGGAGATCTGCAGCAATTTCTAGGATTTGAAATAACTTTGTCAATGCATTGGAGGCCAGCAAATGTATTAGAGAAGTCCAGTTAGTCAGTTAACGGGGATTAATACTGGCCTCCATATAATTTATAACCTTATTTTGGGGATTTACATTAAACTTTGTTTTTTTTTTTACCTTGTCTAACATTATTTTCCTGACCCTGCAGGGTTTCCAGTCGATTTGACTCTCTCAGTTGTCAGAGAGCAGGGATCTTCAGGTGAGGTAGCAGTTCATTACCAGACCAGACCGGCTTTGTACCTGCCCCCCTCCAACCAGGCAACTGCAGGAGAGGACTATACCCCCAAAGACAACACCATCATCATGATAGATGGAGCCACTGTCGCTCTCGTCACTGTCACAATCCTACCGGTATGAAGACTGTTAATCAAAGAAAAGTGTTAAATCTACTGACTGAAAGGTAATATAGTAGGAAGTAGATAAATGTTTAGTTAGTTATAGAAACAGAATCTGGGAATATCACTAGAACCACCACCACCACCACCCAAAAAAAGAATAACTCTTCAACAGGAAATTTGTAAATGTCTTGAAGGCCTTAAATTAGATTTTTCAAATTGAATGCCAGAAAAGCTCTTTAAAGGTTTAATTTTTACTTGTGAGAGCTCTGAAAATTGATTAGATTGTCCCTATCAAATCTGTATTTGGCCTTTTTCAGAAAACATCATGGACAAAAAGTGTTTGCAACATTTTTATTGCATTTAAATGTTCATTGTCCATAGGCATGTGTAAGCACATGTTGAGTCTCCATCTCTGTCTTTTGGGAAAACAATGTGCTTTGATGATGGATTGTAAACTTTATATTTAGCATCTTCACTTCTTGCAGTATTTTTAGAAAATAACAATCTTTCTTTGATAAAAAACCTTTTTAGTGGATTTGGAAAATACATTTTTATTACCACAACTGTGTTGAATGGAGTTTTTTCAGTGTAAAAAAGTGTATTAGATTTTCCCATCCTGAGCCTTATAAAGGTTTTTAAAAGTCTTGTTTTTCTTCCAAACTTGAATAGGAATGCTGCTTAAAATACAAGATTTTCCATCACAACAACTTAAGTCCTCTCATTGTTCACCTGACAACTCCAATACTTAATACTTATTCAGCCTGGTAATCTGCACAGGCTCTCTTACTTTACTTCAAGGTGAAAATAACAAGCTGTAACTTGCTCTGTTGTTGTCCAAAGACTGGACTTTAAATGTAAAATGTAGGCAAAAAAGCTAGAGCAAAAAATCCAACACTTCCTCCCCTCTGTTTATTGAGAGTACAGTTTAGTACTCACAGAATTCTAGACTTTTTTTCTTGCAATTATCTCTTTTGGCAGATATATTTGTTGTCACTTGGTAACCATTCAACTTTTCCATCAGTTTTCCCAATCACACTTGTAACCTCAGTAATACACTTAAAGACAAGTCATGTGACTGTAAATCACAAATGTGCTTGTCAGATCAACAACAGTTTTACCTCCTCATTTAGTGTTAATTATATATTTTCCTAGGATGACATCCCAGAGCTAGCAGAGAGTTTCCTGGTAAATATCACCAGAGTAGAGCTGGTGAGTGGGTCAGTAGGTGCAGGACAGCCCAGTCTAAAGAGACCAGGTATGGAAGTAGCTGAAGTCACCATCCAGGAGAATGACGACCCTCGAGGGATTATCCAGTTCAATATTTCTGAGGTGAGCACTGAGCTGTTTATGTGACTGTAACTTTAATGTCAACATGATGCAGTTTGTTTGGTATGCAGATAGTTAGATCTGAAATAAAGACAATTAATAGTAACATTTGCCTCTTGGTCATCATTGTATCAAAATATTTTTCCAGGATGGCGCAGGAGTTATTCAGGCATATGAAATTCCTCCACCAGACAACATCCTCCATCTGCCTGTTGTGCGCCTTGCTGGTACAACTGGAAGACTAGTCATGTACTGGGAGACTCAGTCGATTACTGCAGATGTTCATGATTTCAGCCCCTTATCTGGAAACATCACCTTTCAAGATGGGCAGGTAAGAAAACATGTATTCAAAATTATTCTTCATTTTGACATCAGTATTAAAGCCATGATGTAAGATATCAACATGATTTTACAAAAAGATAAAAGGTTATTAACTTGTTTGTTTATACGCATCTGTAGAGAGAAGCCATGATTGCCATCACCATCTTTGATGATGAACTAATTGAGACCGCAGAGACCTTCAGAGTGAATTTACTGCGTGTGATTGGAGGTGCTCAACTTGGAGAAGTGACTTCTATAACCATCAGCATCCCACCCAACGACTCACCTCTTGGACGATTTGGATTTCAGGAACTTGAGGTAAATCTTAATAACTTATAATTTTGAAGGCTTTGTTCACGTACATATTAGTAGCACAGCAAAGACCGTTACAAATATATGATTACTGATGGGACTATAGCAGGGTCGGCAACTCAGAAGCTTCATGCGGCCCTCCTACTACCTAAATGTGGCCCGCAGTTAGCTTTAAGTATCACTTAAAAAGTATCTTCATGAAGAAAGCCTGATAAAATCTGCTAGGATAGCATTAAAATAGCAATATTTCTAAGAAAATAGAGCTATAGTTTTCTATAACTCTTTCTGTGAAACTCTATTCATGCTTTTGTCAAAATAAAAAAAAAAAACAAATAAAATATGTTTTGATAGGTGGTAAATACTGTGTTGCATCAAAAAATAGCTTAAACCGTCTTGAATTCTATGTTAAGCTCATTTGACAAAGTATTGAAAATTGCATATGAGTTTAAATGTATAAATTTTGATAAAGTGACTTCTTATGACTGCTATCAGTACATATATGTCCCTTTTAAAATCCTTTAAAGTGCCAACATTTGGCCCTTTGGCAATGAGGTTGATGATAATATGGCCATCTTGGAATAAAATTTTGCCCATTTCTTGACTGGAGCTTGTTTAACTCTTTGCTGGCCATCTGTCTATTACTGTGCCCTTGATACTGCAGGTCATACTTACACCTTGATGCCTCTTCACACCACATCCACACACTAATAGTAGTAGTTGCAACATAGATTGTCCATTAGTATTATTCACAATTATCTGCTGTCATACCCATCTACATGCTACTGATGCTGCAGCAAGAGCTATTTAGGGTTAAGTGTCTTGCCCGAGGACACTCTGACATGTGACTGAAGGAACCCTTAGCCCTTTAGTTGACAGACAGAAGACTTGGCCATCTGAGCCATTGTTGCCTTTACTTATGCCTGATATCCTTCCTTATATGTCCCCAAAATAAACTGTTGGAAATTCTT